>SNQJ01S0091324.1:27889-55285 GCA_010110895.2 Picea sitchensis | reverse complement strand
GGATATGTTCTTTTAAATGGTTAAATATGTACTTTCAATAAATACACAACAACATAAATTGCAACAAATAAACCATCAAACTCACAACAAGAACAAGATGATAAAGGAGTTCACCCCCCTCCGGGCTACATCTCCTTGAGCCTCCATCAATGGACTTGGCTCTCTGGGATTAATTTGTCAAAGATTATTTTACAAGCTGTTTCTCAACTCCGATGGAAATACTAACTGTACCATTGGGATCAGAATACATAAAAACCCCAAAACTGACTAATAGAACTCTGAAAATGGATCATGGCTCATCCAGACATGACCTCTTCTACATGTGGCCTTAAGCTTCCATGAGATTCTCTATGGAAAAACACATGTAAAAGTCCTCAAATGGATCTGAAACCTATCCCAAAGTGTTCAGAGCATAATAATTAGTCAAAAATGATTATTCAATCACAAAAAATAAACATGGGCTCATTTGAGCAAGACCTCAAACAATGAGGGCTTCAAGCTCCCTGGAGCTTCATGAAACTTCAATGGTTAAAAACCTGCAAAAGAAGTCTTCAAATGGATGTTAAAATAGTGCCAATGGATTCAAAACATCCAAAAACCCCTAGCTGGGCTTTTACGACACCTCATTTGGCCAAAAAATGAAGAAGATAGGCCTCCTAACATTCTCTTCCTTCAAGCTTGTTGTCTCTAGTTCGCAAAAATGCACCTCTGTGTGCTGCAACCAAGAACACGCTCCAAATTTGTGCTAAAACCTAGCACCGGTGCACAACCGCATAATGGTGCAAACTGTCGAACAGTTAGGGCGCGCCCAGCCCCTAACTACCAAGGCCGAGGTCACATGGGTAAGCACCCGAAACCATGGGCTAAATATTTCCAAAGACGAATGGTCAAATGACAAGTGTCCAACCAATGATTGGTTGTAACCGTTCAAACAAAAACAAAAAAAAAAGTCCGTGCGCATATGGTGGCAAGTCATATGATTACACATAAAACCGAGGCTAACTCTGTTGTAATACCAAAACCCGCGCGCAAAATATATATTAAGGTCATATGATTAAAGTCTATGCGACCGGGGATTTGAATATGTTTTAAAAGTCACGCACGCAATGTGCCGAATTCCCATGCTCTCCGTGTATAAATCAGTGGTCATATATATAAACGCATGCGACCGGGGCTGGGGCTAAGCCCCAGCCCAGACGCGCCCCATATAACATTTCAATACAATTTATATGTAATTAAAACCATAGGTTTTACAAGGACCACCATGTGGGCTAGTGGTAGCCCACACACTACCAAAGCGCTGAACCTGGGGGAGGTCCAGGGTTCGATCCCCACGGACTCCATTATATTTTGAACAAACAACCAATACAATGGTGCCACGTGGCAGCCCATGACTGGGCCACGTGGCACCAAACCACTAACCAAAAACTGTCACGTGTCGAAACACCATTCGCCCAAATCTACCAATCTGAAACTGCCACGTCATCAACTTCCATGTCACCATACGGCTGCTGCCACATCATCATACAGCCTCTGCCACATCATCTTGTACGGACTGTACAGTCATCACAATTTTTTTACCTATTTGGTGATTCAAATAGATCGCGATATCTCTCACTCTCGACGTCCTTTTGAACCCAAACAAGTTGCGTTGGGTTCGTGATGATGAGGGCTATGCTCTCGTTCGTTTTGAGGCAATTCCGAGAATGTTGATTTTTGAGCTAAAATTTGACCCCTGGTCCAGATTTTGATCAACCCCCTTGGCCAGCTGATACTGAAGCAATCGTTTCTGAGGTGCTTCTTAAGTCTTAGAAGTCTCTAGTCTTATTCCTTCTACTGGTTCTAGGTGTGGCATGTTCTTTGTGAGCGACCTCCGGGCTGTCAAGTTCATGATCAAATATCTCTGCAAGGTCAATGGGGATAAGGAAGTCTACTAACCAATCCTTAGTTATCTCCTCAAGGTCCTCTTCTGTGAGCTTGTTGTATGACTAACGCTCTTCCTTATGCTCGTCTTCTCGCGCAGTAATATAGATGAAGTGTTGATTTGCGTGAAACTTTATGAGGGGTCAGAACCACTGTAGGGTGTTCAGAGTCATGTGAGGTTAAGCTTTGATAGACCTCTTCAGCTGGAGATAGTATGTATGAAAAACTACATTCGACTGCCAATGTTTTCCCATGTCGCTTGAGTACCAATGCATGGAGAACTTCGTAGCAAGCAGATCAAATGGCTCAATGTTTGAGAAGGTCACACCTTTCGGCATCTCCCAAGAAATAAACATGATGAGGATCAGGAGCCATATAAAGTGGAACTCATAGCCCCGATCCTGTGCTTCGCGGCAGTCTAATTCTAGCTGATTAACTAGGTACTTTTCCCAATTCATATGTACGCTTTCCACACATTTCCCTGCAAGGTCAACGACAAAGCCCATGACCTACTTAGGTTTGTTTTTCCTTACTAAATTTCCTATGATTAATTGGCATGCTAGGCGCACTACGCCATTCTGGATGGAAGCTACCTTGTAGCCTCACATCCCCTTCTCAACATCGCCTTATGTGTCCTTGATCTTATGGGATAATGCGTGATATGTGGATTTCCCTGGATAGAAGTCCTGCAAGTCAGGTCCTTGCATACTTAATTTGATGATCCTATGGATCAGTGTCAGATCGAATGTGATACGACGGTCTAGCCATAAGTAGCCACCATGGTAACATGAAAATAGGAGCTTGACATAGGTGTTAACTTCCTGGTGCCATCCAAAATGTGGGATCTTCATTACGTTCAAAAATGTGGATTGTGCGAGGTTCATAATCCACAGCTGGGGGATTATCTTTGAGTTCTTCCCCTTCGTCTTGGTCAAGTATTTATACAGGGTGAGCATGCTATGGTTCTTGCGGTCTCCTAATTTGAAGTCACTGAACTTCAATGTTTTGATCTTGTCCTGCTGCGCTTGAACTGTGCATATCCCCTTCAGGAGGTACATAGTAACAATGGTGTACTCAAAATCTCTTGGCACACTATCACGACTCACCATGCTGGCTAGAGGCAGGATGTAGTTGCGTAAGATGGTCGGAATTAGCTTCGCATTTGCTAGGTCGTATCTGTGCTTAGTTCTCTTTTATGTGACGAATCAAGATGGTCTAGATCCGTGAGTGGTCGACGGAGAGGCTTGTAATCCTCTAGTCAATGATTCTTGAATACTTGCATACATTACTTTCTCGGCCATTAGATCAATGAGAACTTCTTCGACGATTTTCTCTGCGGCGCTGAGATCGTCCGACATACATGCTTAGATCGGATGGATTAATGAGTGTGAAAAACAATAGAACTAGTGTCGATCTTACTAATCACAACGTAGTAGCAATGAGTTCTCTCTGATACGATTCGCAAAATTTTTCTCAGTTCAACAGTCGACAGAATGAGTAGACAACAACGTAATAGATCTTTCCAACAAACAAGAGACCTTCATTAATTCAGTTCGCTCCGTTACGGTGTAGTCCCAATGGTATGATGGCGGGATTTCTGACCATAAATGCCATTCTACTCATTCAGGATATTGGTCTAATGGTTATACTGTTCCCAACGGTTATATTTCTTCACTATGGCGAAGTTCCATGTGACCCTGTTCTGATATCTCGATGAAGTTCAAGTTTTGTAAATTTTCCTTCTGCGAAGTTCCCTTTGGAACCTTCTGTAAATTTTCGATCTTTGATCTCTTCTTTCTTAGTTTTTTAGCCTGCTTTCCAGTGAGCTTTGTCTCGATATTCCTTTTTCCATTCTGATTCTTATCTCCTCTTGGCATAGTAAATTGACGTTGTTGAGATTCATTCCTAGGATTCAAGGGAAATACTTCTTCTCTATCTAGGGTAGGTGCTTCGATCTTCTGTGAGTCTTCTTGTGTTCTTTCAAGTTCGATATCCAAGTTCCTGGTTCTAAATAGCTTCAATTTGTTCTCCTATTATTCAATCAAGTGCACGATCCTCCCAGTCATGAAATATTTTAATTCTTTCTTTTTCTGCTGTAAGACTTCTTCTTCTTTCCTTCTGGCCCGATCCTTTTCAATCTAAGGTTTTCCTAGTAACATAGAAAATGGGGCGTTGTTCTCAATAAATTTAACAAATTCAAAATCTTCTTTTGTCAAAGTTCCATGAGCACTCAAAAATATCTGGGTAAGTCTTCCACATAGGTTTATCATCTTTCCTCTAAATAATCCTATTCCTCCCAGTGAAGGAATCATAGCAGGATTTCCTAAAATTTCCCAAGTTCTTTTTGTCATTATATTCACCTGTGTTTCTTCATCTAGAGTACAATCAATGTCGAAGTCTCATATTCTTACTTCTATTTTCTCTTTCGCTTCTAATATCTCTGATAGATTTGTATCTCGGTGGTGATTCAGGGTTTTTTTCATCTGTAATAGTACAGTCTCTGATTCCTTTTGGGGTTTTGCCATGGTCTCAGTTTCTTGACCTTTCTCAGGGTCTACTTGTTCCATATTCATTATTTCAAGCTTAGAAATCATTCTAGGATAATCTAAAACTTCATTATCCATAGCTTTACAAAAAATACAATTAGGTTTTCTACCTGGGAAATCGTTAGCAAGATGTCCCGATCTTCTGCAACTGTAAAAAAGAGTTAACCATCTCTTTCTCTTAAATGATCCCCATCCTTTCCTGTAATGTGCACTAGGATCATGGTAGCTAACCTGAAAAACAAGTATTTCTAGGATCCTACATCCATTTGTTAGTCCAAACATTCTTTCTATGCATAGGTATAACATATCTTTCACTATTCTTATTAGATCTACTTATATCAAATCTTCTTTCTTCTAGCTGCGCCCTAGTTTTCAGGCCAAGACAAAATTTATCAAACATACCTAGATCCATATTCTTGAAACAAAAATTCCACTTATCTTACTTTTGGCAAAGCACAAAGCTTCCAAATCTAAAAAATTTCACTATTCTTACCTCAATCAGAGCACAAAATCATTCGGATCTTATCTCTTTTCTTCAGATCAAACTTCTCTTCTTAGCACAGAGCTTCACAATCCAAGTAGAGTACTACACATCAGGGAAATAGTTATATGCATCGAGCTTTCATAGTTTTAGGTCAGATCTTCGCATAGAGATTCTCTTTCCTTAGTTCCCAACAATCATAGTTTCAGGTCAAGTCTTCACACAGAGCTTCTTCTTCCTTAGTTCCCAACAATCACAATTTCAGGTCCCAACAATGAAACCATTTATTGGCACAGGGGCAGACCCAGGGTTCAACGCTAAAACAATGCACCAACAAAACCCTAACTACCGACCCTTTCGACAACACCTGCTAAGTAGATGAAGTCTCACCCGAGGTAGAGGCAGGGGTGGTTGTAGGACTCCAGTGTCTGTAACCTTAGCTGGGACATAGATCTATAATTGTAACACCTTAACAGAGAACTTAGTTATTACAGTTCATTAGTATTCAACTTTAGTTCACAACGCAACTAAACCCTAATAACAGATCAATGCAATATTCACACAGATCCAATAGATTTAGGCATGAAGCATAGACATAGAGATCAACTCTAACATTCATTAACATTATTCATCACTAAGCTACCATATTAGATTCATTCATCATCTAACATTGCACTAAGCATTCAATCATATAAAAAAGAGAAAAACCAAAAGCACAAAGCATTCACAACACAGGATATACGTGGTTCACCCCACCCTGGGGCTACGTCCACCAACTCTTCTTCTTTTTATGATCTCTGTCAAGCGTCTTACAGGCACAGAGCATCAAAACACTACTCTGCATGGGACAAGATATCTACGAGCACTTCGCCATATCCTCCTTCCCCAAGTAGATCTAGACACAAAGCCTTAAACAGTCTACGCACAAAGAAATACGTATGACTTGCACTTAGCTTTGCAAGTCTTAATCACTTTCTCTTGCACATAGCCGGTACTAGAACTTGGCCATTGGTCTCCTAGGTCTACTTCTTACATCACCTAGCTACTTATTTATACATTACAAAATAGGCCTAAGCATGGGTAAACCCATGGGCCGACATTCCCATACCCATTACATAGCCCAAAAACCCAAAAAGCCCTAAAAAGGGGCTGTTATTCCGTGATCTTTGCTTCGTCTTGTGCTTCGCCTTTGACAGCCTGTCGAAGTCCCAAAAATAGGTCAAACATGACCAAGAATCCTCAAAAATTGGTCAAGGGCCAACAACCCTCAAAGAGAATTTGGTCATGGCCCATAATCGCATGAAGCAACAAGCAGACCAAGGTCGCTCTGAACGTCAATTTTCAGAAGGGGATCAAGTGTTTCTTTGACTGCAACCTTACAAGCAAAATTCCCTCAAGGTTGACAATTTTCAGAAAATGGCGCCCAAATTTTATGGTCCTTATACGGTTCTCAAGCGTGTGGGAAAGGTGGCCTATCAATTAGATTTTCCTAGTCATTCTAATCTACATACTATTTTTCATGTTTCTTGGTGAAATAAGGTGATTGGAACTAAGTGCCAAACCCAAACCACCCTTCCCGAGTTGGAATAAGAAGGCTCCATTTGGCTACAACCCCATGTACTTTTGGACGAGCATGAGCATGGTCTACATCAATGAACCATCAAGGAAGTGTTAGTCCAGTGGAAATATACAACTCCAACATATGCCACTTGGGAACCAGCTACCATTCTGCAACAATTTCCCCATCTCAAGCCTTGAGGATAAGGTTGTTTTTAAGGGGGAAGGCATGTTAGGGACCTAACCCTTCATGTAGGTAGAATAATATATTTCCATGTAATAAAGGTCAATATAGGCCTAGCAATAAGGAAGGATAAGTCCAATGTAAGAAGACCTAATATAAGATTCCACTTCTAGAAGGATCTTCCTCTAGATGGTTCTTTTGATAGACATATTTAGTATAAATAGGATTCGAGGGTATGCGAACTTTTGTCTTGGATATTATTGTAATAGAGCTCTGCTCTGATGGAGGTTTCCCCCTCGAAGAGGCAAGTGAACATTGCTCTCAGTAATCAAAGTTCTATTTCTGGTGATATTCTGGTATCACGTTGTTATTATTGTGGTGTTGTTTTGGTTATATTGTTGTTCATCTTCCATTTCTAGATATTTATTTATGTTCTGCATACTTTTTATATCTGGAGTATTACACCCTCTAGGGCCAGGCTCAAGTCAATATGTCTCTCGATACTCCATGTATAGGACCCGTGGGCCTCGAGACATAATCTCCTTAGTTATCCATAGGCTAGGGGATAACATTTGGCACCACCTCGGGGACATGTGCTCACCATAGAGCGCATGAGAACATCAACATATCTTTCATGACCTATAACCTGCTTGATCTCAACAAAAAATTATTAGCAATCATTTGGGATGGCGATATCACCCCTGGCTCATATATGGTACAATAAATGAAAATAAGAAAGCATATATATAAATGGAAATACAACTACTCTAGCATGAAATGTAGATGGTATATACAATGAATGAAAATGCCTCCCTACTTACCTCTACTTACTTGTTGGTTGAATGCTAGGTGTAGTCAAATAACCAGTGAAACCACCCTATCAATGTCTCACAATACATGCCTCTATGCTTCATCATAAACCAAAACAATTATAAGCTAAGAAAAAAAATAACATGAGTTAGAAAGTGTATTTTATCATTGGAAATGGAAAGGTCTAGCTCATGGAGGAGAGTGGTAGGGAAAAAGTGGTGCCAAGTCATACTGTCAGAAAAGAGCTCAATCCATCTCATAAAGTGATCATGAAAAGTCAAGGGTTCAAAAGACTGACTCAAAGAGTCTAAATGTTGGCTACCTTGGACATCTTCACAATCTGAGACCTTGAAAGGGATTAGTAAAAACCGAAAGGATGACTGATAATTCCTTAAGGGGAAGTTGGAAGACTGTGCTACTAAGCTTCTCCTCAAGGTACCCAACCTTCCCCCAAAAACCAAAAGGAGGATTTGTCTTACAGAAGACTTGAGATAAGGGACATGTTTTCGAACCATACCCTCAATGACATAACGAGGTAAAATAATCAAAGGGAGGAAACAAATCTCATCACAAGTATTCCTCTTTAGGAAAAAAACCTCCTTACTTTCATCAGGATTTGATCACAACGATGGTTGATAATTTTCTTCATAGAATAAATCCAAGTTCTCAAAGGAGCTATCATCAAAGTCCTCAAGGTATGACCAAAAATTATTAGGAGAGTATAGCATCAGGTCATACTTGGGTGTCTGAAAAAAATTTGTAATCATGTCATGTCCTTGTTGCCAAATGACAAATTTATTAGTAACTTCATGTGATAATGGTAAAGGAAAATTTTGGACATGACCCTCAATGTTGTAAATGGGATACCCATCATATCCAATCAAATCCCAATTGCGCTTCCTGACATGTATGAAATCTTCAATATTGTCAAAAAAATCATCATATTCATTATAGCATGAAGGGGTAAAAACATCCAACACTTCTTCACTTTCGACATCACAAGATAAAGAATAATTAAAAAATTGGGAAGGGAAAAAAATCACCTTACCTACTTCTTCTTGTGCAGGAGCTTCAAGTATTTGGATGACTTCATCAAATGGAATACTTTCTTCTACATCTTCAACTGTGCAAGAAGGAAGATCTATCTTGCTTGAGGATTCCATTTCTCCTTCACTCCATGAATCATAGAATAAGGTATTATCAAAATCCTAAAAATGAAAGTGACTAACCTCATCCTCTTCTTCTTGTGTAGGAGGAATATGCTCATGGATGGATTCATCAGAGGGAGGAGCACACATATATACGTCATCATCCTGTTTGCTATCTCCAGGCTCTCACTCTTTAACCATATCTTCGTTATCTTTGGTAGAAGCATGAGTAAATTCTTGTTCTTCCTCATGGGATTGGTCACCTTCATCGAGACCCCCTTCCTCAACCTCTTGTTGACTGATGTCTTGTTCTAAATCTTACTAAGTTTCTCCAATAGATGTCTCAAGGGAGGGTACTCTCTTGGGAATATCTGGGGTGTCTTTGGGCTCACAAGCCTTGACTTCTGGAACATAGTATTTTTCTTTGAATGAGGAGATGTTGGCTTCTATTTCTTAAGCCATATTATAAACTTCATGGATTGTTCTAGGGGCTTCATCTTAGATAGGGAAACTTATTTTTCCTATAAAGGATTTGGTGTAAAGAAAAAGAAGAAAGTCATGTGATGAGTGATGGCTTACTGGGATCTATTGTAATAGCCTTTCAAATTTATCATGAAATTCCCCAACAATTTATTTCTTATTCTTCTTCATGCGATTTAGTTTTTTTAGAAAAACACAAGGATCCCATTTTTTGAGGAAAACCTCTTTCAATTGATCCATGGTGGCAATACTAGCATCAAGGAGGTCTTCATACCATCTCCTGGCATGATCATGAAGAGTAGAAGATAAAATTTTCATTGCAAGTTCTTTGGCATCGTCACTGATGGGATGAAGTTGAAAGAAAGCATAAAATTCATGCACATGTTTATTAGGGTTCTCTTCATCACTACCAGTGAATTTAGGGAGCCATTTTTCATACCTCGGAGGCATTCGTCGAGAATACCCTGATATTTTACTCATATCCAAGGGTTTAAATTTTATTGGGTCCCATTGAGAAGTCATGGTTGGCTTTGGTATTTAGTGGAGTCACCCGATAATTTTCTTGAAATTATCAAAGGGATGAGGGGATCACCCTCAGTGGAATCGCCAGATAATCCCTTCAAAGTAAAGGATTTTGAGGAAAGGATTCTCGAAAAGTGTCTTCTTTGAGAATAATTGACTCAGTGTTCCCCGACAATGATGCCAAAATTTTGTCGCACAATTTGTACTCGTTCCAAAAAAAAAGGTTAAGGGAAGGAAAATTGGCGTAACATGAGGTTATCCTATCACTGTCACCTCAACAAGATACCTCTTTCTATTTAGGGTTGATGGCCCAGGGGAAATGTCCCTGATGACCTGGGGGTTTGATAAGGCCAAGGTTAAAGTGTCTATGAAAAATTCCCCTCTCACAAGTCACACTGATCATAAATTCCCAGGGTTTTAACCAATGAAGTAGTGAAGTATTAAGATGTACCTGCCCAAAACAAAGCAACAAGAAAATATATCTTTTGCAAGTACAACTTGCTGTTAGTACTTCATAAAACCATGGAATTTATCAATAAAAGAAATAGTTGATATATGATGAAGGAAACATAAATTTATAGAAGCAATGTTGATAAGACAATAGATTCACAATAAATGCCTTAAAATGTTTTCAGAATGACCAAGAATAATTACTCATTAACACCAAAATACTAGCATTTGTCAGAAGAAAATAAGGCACTGTATTTATCAACTTTCTCAATTTCTTTTAGGTGATTTTAGTGCTGCAATATATGGCTGTATCTCACTTTAGTAACACCAACAAATAGGTTAGTGGATTAGACTATTCTAAGGTTAGGAGTAGTTAGTAGAGTTCTCAAGGTAGAGGTTTTGATAGTATTTTTTGTCATTCACTCAATTGTAAGGCTTAGATAAATGATTTTTAGGGTAAATGGAGTCCTTTAGGAAGCAACAAATCTTGAAGGAACAAATGATAATGAGAGAACTAGAGACAAGAGGGGTCAATAATTGAAGTGTTGGTAGCCCAAGGCTTCAATCACCAAACCCTAGGGTAAAATGGCTACTAGGAAGTAGGTAACCCTAGGCCCTAGTAGTTTTCCTCCCTATTTAGCTCAAAGATGGAAAATATGATTGCTTAGATGAGGCAAAAGGTGCCAGGGTGTTTCAATGGCAAAGCCCTTAGAAAAAATCTTCAAGAAAATCGATTTTGCAGCATAATCTAGTAGGTGAAAGTTATTAAGGCAAGGACAATAACATGTGCTTTAGCATCCTAGGGTTTTAAGCTAGAAATTTCACAATCTTAGTATAAATGCAAGATAAATACAACCATAACCATTCAATGAAGAATAATTGTGGAAAATTTACTTACATTCACCATGAATCATTTAGCAAATAACATAGTTGAACACTTCCACCAAGAAAATTGCCAAAATAGTCCAAAATAAGCCTCCTTCAAGAAGTGTGCACTAAATTTCAGCCAAGTAACCCTAATTAGGGCACAAATTTCAGACCTCACTTAGTGTGAGTCTCAGATCATCCAATAATACTAGGGAAAATACCTTATTTATATAGTTACAATGACTAGAATTAGGTCAAAAATGCCGACATGGCCGGTTTACATGTAATATCCAGTTTTTACATTAAATGACAAATTAAAACCCTAAATCAAGCAGAAAAGGTGATGTCATGCCCTTTTACGGTGACATTAGGAATATCTAGTGCAACATTGGCCTCCAAGAGTAAAACGTTAGGCCTCCCAAGGCCTCTGGATCAAGCCACACATGCCACTTGGCACATAACTGCCTCCAAAGTGTCCATCAAATGATGGTGATGTCAAGGGTCACAAAGGTGACATCATGGGCCTTTCAAGGCCAACATCATAGTAGGAGGGAAAGATTCCCCTGGGTCCAGGATTTCTAGGTTGTCTCTGGTTGAACTTCCTCCTCTCTCTCTCTGGTGCAAACCTTTGATCTATCTCTGCCCCTTGATGGGGTCTTAGCATCCATATGGTGGGATTTTATCCCTATGGAGGTCCAAACTAATCATATCCCCATGTGTACCTGTCAATCGGGTGTGGCCCTACAATAACAAAAAGTATGCCCTCCATGGGCTCATAAGTCACATAGATCATAGCAATGTCAATCACGTCTAATAATTAAGTTATCTAAAAATGTGCTTAAAACCCCCCTTTCCCAGACAAGTGATCAAAGAAATTATGCTATTCTACAAGACAGGTTTGGAGAGGACATCAGGAGATCCTATTGGGCTAATTCTCATTGGACGTGGGAAATTTCCAGGTGAAGACAAATCCAAGCCATGTAAGTGGATGAGGTGGTGAGGGATGTCTGAGTAATGGGTGCAGTGATGACACGGGAATGTATGACTTACCTATGGGTTCCTCTGAAGAGGGTGAGCTGCACCTTGTCATTGAAGAAAATGTTTCCAAGCCCATTTAATTCCCTTTATATTTTTATCTTATTTCTTTTTCTTTCAAGAGACTAGTTAGGGGACACTGCCCTAGCGTCATGACTAGTGGTGACACTGTTACCCACAAGCATTTCATGGAGATGAGAAGGCTGGCTCGTGATGAGACCCCCTTTCTCTTGGCTATGCCACTAAGAGCCACTACCCCAACGTGGTGACCATCTTAATGGTAGTGTCATACCACTACATGCCCATGGAACTAATATGCTGGCTCGTGATGAGACCCCCTATCCTCTAACTAGGTCTTGATTTTATTATTTTATGGGTCTCTTTGTTTCTTGCTAAGAAGCCTTTTATTTCTTTCTCTAGGATCCTTGGACAAAGCATCTAAAGGTTTTTTTCTTTTTTCTTTTATCTTTTTCCAAATAATAAATCAAAGTACATAATTGGCTATAGATGGAAGGGATGAAGTCATGGGGGGATATGTTTCTACAAGAGAGGGGGATAAGGGCGGGGGGTTTAAGGAAAACTCCACATGCCTAGAATCCTATGTCATCTCCATAAATCATTTTTATTATTATTTATTGACCTCCTTTGATTTATCCAAACCAATCATTGAATGCATGTAAGAGGTTGGTGGGAAAGTCATCTCACCTAGTAATTGAAGCACGGGATAAGTAAACTCATGATGGGAATTGTATCATTGAATGAATGTAAGAGGTGGGTGAAAGAGTAATCTCATCTTGTTATTGAAGAATGGGATTAGTATAATATTTTTTGGGAATTATGAGAGTCAAACATGCATGGAAGAAAAAGAAAAGGAAATTCAAGTAGAGGGGAGCGATAATTTTACAGTTTGGTAGGAGAGGAAAAAAGGGAGTTGGGTGATGGAAAAGAGAGGAAACCATAATTTGTATTTAAGACAACTTGTTGGATATGGGAATTACATGGAGAACTAGGATTTCGTACCTATAAGTGAACTTTTGTCGAGAGATTACCCATGAGAGAATATGTAAATGTTGTTGTGAGCACTCTTGTTACAGTTGGATTTACTGAAGCCTCTAGTTGAGAGATTCTTAACAAGTATGTTTTGGAGCCTTGGAGGGGATAAGGATTTTTTTAGGGACTATGGTGTAGAGAAGTAAATCCTATCCCTTGGGTTGTGCATACTAATGAGGAAGAGAGATGGGTGGTTGGAATTGTTGTAGGATTCATTTTAATGTGGAAATATTGGGTATTGGGTTGTCGATTAGACCATATCTAGCCATAGGATCCATTATTTTCTTGTGGACTCGTAGCCTTAGCTCGAGGGTGAATTGATGCTAAAAGAAATAGAGCAATAAAGTCCATGGTTGGGTGGAACATCCATCGTTTGTAGTCGATTGTGTAAACATTTATAAAGATAAGTGTTATGGTCACTGTTCTTATTTACAATTTTTAATGTTATGCTTGAATGTTGTGTTTAATCTATGTTTTTTTTTATTTGAAGTGCTACTATGATTGAGGAACAATCTGTATTTACATTTTTGAAAATTTTGGATAGTTTCCTAAGCTTGTATAACATGTTGCATGCATTCATCTTTAAATGGTATCAGAGTAATTTTGTTTTTGTTTGGGAATGGTTACGTTAAAAATACAATTATATAATTCAATATATAACATATTTGTTATACATATTCAATACAATTATTAACATTTTCAATACAATTACTATTTATTTTATACAATTATTAACATTTTCAATTACTAATGAGAATAAATAGTAAAATAGTTGATAAATTTTCTTATATATATATATTCAATAAAGAAAAAAAAATGAGTATACATATTACGATCGACTAGGGAACTATCTTTTTCCGTCCAAGAAACAACAAGTCTGTTAAAAACATTTCATATTTGCTTAAGCCATACATTCCCTTTACATCAAAAGTTTCCTATAAATGAAATATTCTTTCTAAATCTCCAAAACTAAACATTAAATATTTTCTCCATACTCTGCCTTTGATCATCAACTAAAGGAGGATGGATTTCTCATCACATAGGTGGCCCTCGAAATATTCTTACGAAATTAAAGAGCCAAAATTAAGTTCCAAAGCTTCCTTTGACAAACTGTCTACAATCGAGTTGATCTCCCTGTAGATATGAGTGAAAGAGGACCATTCAAAATCATCCATGGTAGACTCACCAAAAACCTACACTTTTCTCAAATTCAACATGTTAGAAAAACACAACGGGATCCACATAGCAGAAAATTATGCCCTCATATTCATCCCTCTACATGGCTCATAACACACTTTAAAATAATGATCCTTGGGGATATAGAGAATGGAACCAACATCACAGATTGAAGGGTGGCCTTGGCTTTCCCCATCAAAGAATCCCCCCAAAATTCCTTCTTTCATCTCAGACATGATTGGGAGCCTCACTTTGATTTTTTTCGGCTTGCTTTTAAACTCAAAGGACATTTTAAAAATAATCCCAACAACTACCTCCAAATGAATAGCTTGATTGAGAAAAATGGACATGTTTATGGCTCAACAAATCAAATATACCAAAATTCCTAGAGTAGATCAAAACTCCTTGGCTATATGCGTCTTCTTCCAATAAAAAAAACACCCTTCTAGCTAATTTCCTTGCGACTAGAAATTGATTTTAATAAAAACACAAACCTCTCTCCAGGCTTATTGTGTGAAATGCCATTGAAAGAATAGATGGGAGGTAGATTCCTTTTCCAATTTGCATAGTATGCATCTGTTAGGGCCCATCCAGCCCCGCTTCAACCCCACATCCCACATAAGGAGATTTTGATTAAAGACAAGCCAAACGATCAAGATAGATTTTAATGGGGCTTTCATTTCTAGATATTCTCCCACCACCACCGAATTGGTTCCTGAAAAGATGATTCTTCCAGAGCGAGATAACCCAACTTCATTGTTTTCATCATTGGCAACTTCAATATTTTGACAACCTCGACTGAGACCATGTTCTTCTGAATCCTGCTATCAACAATGAAATGTTGTGGGGTCCCCTTTACCCACATCTGTGAGTGGAAGAGGTGCTCCTACTCCTCAATCTCCTCTGGTTCTTCTGGTTGTATTATTGTGGTTGCGATGGTAGAAGTGGGTTCTACATTGAAGATCTATTTCCATTTATTGTGCTCTGAATCAAATACCAAGTCAAGTTATGATTCTTTTTCTTTGAGCTCGACCACCAATGATTGTTTCGAGCGAAATTCATTGGTGTTGTGCCAGAGGATTTTTTGGAACTCAAACCACTTTCTGATGTATTTCTTCGACTTCTTATCACCCTTATTAGTCAGTGTCTTGGAATAGTTTTCTTGAGATTTATTCTCCTTTTTTTTCCCTTCATTAGGGATTCCTTTTCCATGCTTATGTTGTGGCGTATTTGCAAACACAAACTCCTTCTTACTCCGCTTCTTGAAATTGTACTCGATTTTAACTACATATCGATAAGCAACTCCCAATGAGGATATATCCAATAAATATATATATGATTGGATGTACCTATGTAGGTCTCTATGGTACTTTAAAAATAGGTGCCACTCAGAGTCTCTGATACCCAACTATGAGTGTAAGGTATGGAAGATGTTAGTGTACTCTGACACTAGCTGGTATCTTTCCTGACACAAATTTGTCCATCTCATATACTGGTCATCATAGCTTCCAACAAGGTGGAAATCCTCCATGAGAGAATCCACAAAGATGTCCTAGGTGGGATCTCTTCTGAATGGGATAGATTCATCCATGGTGTACCTTTCCTAGTAACCTTCCCACCAAGCTTTGACATGGGGAAGGGATTTAAGGAGCATGAACATGATATTTTTTCCATCGGAATTTTTTTACACAGGGTAATAACGTTATATCAAATTCAACCATTTTTCTAGAGAATCTGCATCTATCTGGCCTTCAAATAAGGGGATATCAAAATTTACTTGTACCTTGAAGGTCATCATACCTTTGAAATTGTTGCTTGTAAAATATGCCTTAGCTCCCATTGGTAGCCATTGTAGGATCTAAGCGAAGTTTTCCATCGTCTCATTCCTTTGTCACACGAGGACTTCCTTGAGAAACATCTTGAAAGGATCTCCTGCTACATCATATTATTTTTGTTTTCCATGGGAGGTCGCTTCGGCTAGAAATAGTGATACTCCTCTAGAGAAACTAGCTTGAGACCCAACTCTCTATACCCTGACCTCGTTAGGAACATGCCTTAAGAAATACAAATGAGAATATTGCTAAGATACCACTAATCCATATTATGTTGAGAATAAAAAGAGATACAAATGAAAATATAGTAGAGAACACAAAAATATAGTGAAACCCAACTTATGTTAATGAATAAAATAGAAAAAACAATGTAGAACACAAATTGGCTAGAATGGCAGTAGCTTATCTCTGAAGAGAAAGAGATGTCAACTACACTCATTTGAAAATAGAAATTACATCACATTCCATCGCATGATCAAAGGACATCCTTCACCTCTATTATATATGAGAGAGTGAGAGGAGAATAATTCCCATGATGTATGTGGGATAATTTGCTATAAGTTTACAAAATTCCATAGGCATGGAAAACACTAGGAGTTCCTGAGAGGTCGCCCATCCCAATACTAATCTATCCCAAGCACGATTAACTATGAAGTTCTAATGGGATACGGTGCATTAATTCTATAGGAATGTACATACGATGGTTGTAATTAACCATTGGAGATGGAATTACATTACATTCCCCATCAAAAGGGTGAATATCATTGTTTATCAAAACCACAGGATTCAAACAGTTGATTCGATGGAAAAAGTGGATGGTCATCGAGATCCGCCTAGATTAACTACTAAGAACCGAGTTAATAAGCACCAAACATCCTACTCTTGAGAGAAACAAAAATCCCAATTTGAAGCGCTTGCCCAAATTTTCTTGGGAAGCCATAGCCAATTCTCCATCATATAACTACAAGGTTTTAGTTCAAATCCAAGATACTTAATTCCATCATCAATTTTTTTCCTCTTAAAAGGAAGCCAAGCATCCAATTGACCCAAAATATCATTCTTGAGGGAACATGTCAACAAATTTGAATTGCCCATATTAATTTGCATGCCTGTAGCAGAGAAAAACAAATCCAGTATAGAGTTCAACATTTCAAACTCCTACACCTTAACTGCACCAAATATCATTATATCATCAACAAATAATAGATGAGTTAGGAAAACCTCAGGAGAAATTTCAATTCCTTTAATAATATCGATCCTCTTTGCATTTTCAATGAGTTTTCTAAGACCCTCTACCACGATAAGAAAAAGGGAAGGGTACAAGAGGAATCCTTGTCTCAAGCCTTTGGATGAATTAAAAAAAGAGAACGGGGAATCATTTATTAAAATTGTGAATGACGTTGAGTCAATACAAATTGTTATCTAATTGATACTGTGTAAATTCACTCCCATCTAGATCAAGGAAATCCTCAAGAATCTCTAGTTGAATTTGTCATAGGCCTTTGATAAATCATTTTTTAGGACAAAGGACAACACTTTTTTGGTCTTGAGGGAGTGTAGGGCCTCTTGGTCCAAAGAAACAACATCAAGAATTTATCTTTTAAACATGAACCTAAATTGTTCCTTAGAAATAAGGTCGCTTAGGATTGGTTTAAGCCAATTGGCTATAATCTTAGATATGAGATTTTATATCAGGTTACAACAAGATATTGGTTTGCAGTCATCAAAATAGGATGTCTACTTTTTTTTAGAATCAATGCCAGGAAATTCTTGTTGAAGGAGCCAAGGAGTTTTCCAAACCTCTGTGATTCTTTGACCATCTTAAGTAATTCCTTTTTATTACATCATATAAACCAAGGAATAACTTCACTGTAACTTTTTTGGAATGCTTCTAGTGTGGTCATGATTTCCGCTCCAAAATATCTGCCTGAAGGGACTTATTCATCTCCTCTGTGATGGCTCTAGGGAAAATATCAACTACCTTTATTATTTTCCTGATAGGACCACCTTAGGGCTATGGAAAAAGACCTGAAAAATAACCAACCCCAACTCTGGAAATTTCAGCAAACTAGGATACCAACTAAACCTCCAAATTTCTGATTTCAACTATCAAATTGAGATTCTTCCAATGATTTGCATAACTATGAAAAAAATTTGACTTATTCTCACCTTCATTAATCCATACCACCCTGCTTTTCAAGTGCCATTTTGATTCCTCTMAGGGAAAAAAGATCAATTTTCTTGYAGAACCATTCT
Source organism: Picea sitchensis (assembly GCA_010110895.2). Lineage (NCBI taxonomy): Eukaryota > Viridiplantae > Streptophyta > Pinopsida > Pinales > Pinaceae > Picea > Picea sitchensis. The sequence continues at coordinate 36,968 of SNQJ01S0091324.1, read as the reverse complement.
CCTAACTCCATCTCTTCCTCTAAAAGGGAGTCCACGGGCTTCAAAATCAACAAGTTTGCAAGCCTACTTTCTACCTCCCGAGGAAGAGTGAGGTTTTTTGGTTGAAGTCACAAGACCAAATTAAAGAGRCTCGTTTGATTTTTTCCATATAMTTTTCCATTTGTTGCATAAAATAACATATGTGGATATCTCTTAGATGAAACCATTCCTCAATAATGAGTTTCCTATAATCAATTTCCTTCAACCAATACTAATTGAATTTTAAGGGAGAAGAGGGCTTAAAACCAAATTTTAAAATATTTAAAATTATAGGCATATGATCTGAGATACTTCCAACTGTCACCGACGATTTGATTGTCCATGGATTATCCAACATATTTTCTGCTAACAAGAACCTATACAACCTTTTTTCAACATGATCATCTCCTTTTCTCCCATTCCTCAAAGTCTGAGAAATCTTGGGAGGCTCCATGTCCATAAGCTAATGGTTGGTTATCTAATGGGAAAAAAAGCATTCCATCGAATCCTTTGTGAGATGCCTCCACTAAACTTATTTTAAGGAAAAATTAAAATTAAGATCTCCTAATATGATAACATTAGAATCCTAGAGAATTCCTGACTCTCTTAAACCCTCCTAGAAAGGGCGCTTATCAACATAAGGCCCATAGATGTTTACAATTCAAAAGGACGATGCCATGGAATAATCCTCCACATCCAAAATAATATTAGATGGAGTAATCATTAATGAAACAGGTTTGAAATTTGGGCCACATGCCAAAACGAGTCCCTCTGAAAATCCTATTGAATCACTTACACAAAAATACCAATCTCGTAACCATGGTATGAAAGGTTCCACAACCTTTTCCCTCGAACACATTGTTTCTTGGATTAATAGGATGTTAGGTTTACTATTTGTGACCAATATTATTAGGGCCTAAAGTTTTGAGGTGCCCCCTACCCCACAAGTGTTGAGTGACAAAATGATCATTTATAACCTTTTACTAAGGCTTTCCTTGCTCCAAGGGCCCTAATGATAGTAGAGTGTTTACCATTCTTGATATCCTTCATATCTTGATGTTGGGATAGGGACAAGTGATATTTTCTACCAACATGAGAATCCATCCCCTTTTCCAGTGTAAGGCCTATGACTAAAGAATCCACTAGCCCTTTCTTCACTTTGGACCTTAACATATAGTCCAATTTTAAAATGGATTTGGAAGAAAAAGAGCACGAGGGAGTATCCGTGGGAGGTGAATCATGTGACACTAGGGGAACCTAGGATTTTTGGGGGAAAACCTTCATCATATAATGGGGAGGTGAGGTCACCATGTGGAAAACCTGGGTGTCGAAAAGGACATGTTCTTCCTTGGGGATGTGAGGAGGAGAAGACATTTTTTTTTCCCTCGTTAGATTCTAGAGACTTTCCATTCACTTCCACCGAATCCTCCATATCATTATTTATAAAAGACAAGATAGGTTTACTTACCAGTGTCCACTTCTATTTGAATCCCCATGGAAATACCACCATGCTTACTTTTTGAAGAGACCAGGGGACTGTTGCATGCAAATGACTTTTCAACCACCACCTTTACTGTATATTCTACTACAACATCGGTCTTCCACTTCCAATATTTTTTAAAAGACGAGAACTATGAAGGGGGCTTGAGGCATTGGGCCAACAGGTGACCCACTTAATGACATCCATAGCACCTAAAGGGGACTCTCCAATACTCTGTCCTTTGAATCCATGAGAAACCTCCATAAACCAATTCAATTTCATCCAACAACCCAACTCTGATACCAAATTCAATATGAATCCAAGCCCACCTCCTATTAGATTTATTTTCCCATCTTGACTCACTCCCCACAAAATTCCCAATTTGGGTGCTAATGGATGCCAAGATGGCCTCCTTCTAGAAAACCAATGGTAGGTTGGGCATAATTTACCATACTTTATTGGGATAAATCATATCTCAATCTGGGTTGAAATTTATTGTCGATTCCTTCAGCACTAGCCAAGAAGGCCCCCAATTCCAGACTCGACTGAAAAAAAAATCCTAAATCCTCCTTAGATTAAAATTTAAAAACAATCCAACCGTGAGAGAGAGTCTGTATCCTAAAATTATTGACCAATTCAAGTCCATCCACCTTGATAATGTAGAAGCATGAACCACCTTCCTGTTGAACCGCCCCACCGTTGTTCATCCCAGTAAATCCTAGATTTCATCTATATCAACATTTTCCCTCACAACCATTCTTCGATTTTGTTTCCTCACCTTCTAACACCTAGCCTTTTTCTTTAGTGGAAGTGAGGATGCACCAATCCCTGACTATATGCTCTCAGAACAAGACAATAATATTTTTTCTCCTTTATCCGAGGACCGGGTGTTTGCATGCGTATGGACTACTCCAGAATTTGGTGTCTCTAATCCACCTTCAATGCTTGAATGTGATCACATGAAAGAATTAACTACATATGTAGGAATATGAAGTACTCTTCCACCATGACAATTTTTGAAGAATGGAAGATGAGATCCAAATGAGCGATATTTACCTCTTAGACCATTGGACGGTTCGAGAGACTTATCAACATAAGATAATTTGTACTTCTTCATGTTGATAAAATCCTCATTGCTGACGAAGTTATCTGAAGTACCTATCCCATCTACATCGTAATCAACAACCTCCTCCTCCATTCGAGAACCTACAAAGTAATAATTAATGCTATCGAAATTTTAGGTAATGACCAATGCGTGCGATCTCTCAATCATATAGGCCATTGTTCTTGTTTGTAAAGAAATGAACATAAATTCCCTTCCTAAGCTCAAACCATCCTTGGATGCAGCGGATCAGAGCCAAGACAAACCAGAATNATCAACATAAGATAACTTGTACTTCTTCATGTTGATAAAATCCTCATTGCTGACGAAGTTATCTGAAGTACCTATCCCACCTACATCGTAATCAACAACCTCCTCCTCCATTCGAGAACCTACAAAGTAATAATTAATGCTATTGAAATTTTAGGTAATGACCAATGCGTGCGATCTCTCAATCATATAGGCCATTGTTCTTGTTTGCAAAGAAATGAACATAAATTCCCTTCCTAAGCTCAAACCATCCTTGGATGCAGCGGATCAGAGCCAAGACAAACCAGAATCTAGCATCCTAGGTTTTTTTTGGTCTTTACATTCCAAATATATATTAAATACATATATACATATATATATATATATATATTTACATTATCTACTTAATATTAAATAGATTATACACTATATATAATGTTAAAATATATACATATATTAAATAGATTATAATTTGTATTACTATGAAAGAGATTATATATATGCAATGCCAACAATGAAAGAGATTATATTTCATACTATTATAAAATATATACGTGGCATGCATAAAATAACAAATTGACACTAACAATATACTAAAGAGATTTTATTGTATATATTTTTTATGCATAGCCTCACTTGTTGACATTTTCAATCCTTTATGTTTTCAATGTTGTATTCATTTATTTGTTGAATGCTAACATAAATAAACTTTGGATCATTTTGAATTATCTATCTTTATATAAATAATATGATTTTCTGTCATTTGATATCCTTAAATAATATAGGGGAGGATACTTAGATATCTTTATAGAAGGTCTCGTATCTTTATAGAAGGTATCAAGGTGGCATCCACCAATAAAGTGAATTCGTAGAAGTCAACATGCATAACCCTATTGTAAGAGNATGAAGGTTATAGTTGTCTATCTAGCATGCTCGGGTGTGTTAGAATTGTCCTTTTGAGAAACCAATGCTGCTACCAGTCCAAAATATACATGTAAAATTTGCAGAGTGGTAAAATAAAAAAAACTTGCAGTGCCATGCAGGGCATAATTCTTCTGAAAGCTTGACGAAGACCAAAACAAATGAGACCAAACTTCCCCAAAACTGGGTGGCCTCGTTGGGCCAAAGAAACATAATTGAGAACATAACTAAAAACATATAACCAGGGAACCTGGACCAGAAGCATAATCATCTAGCACCGTGGTCGAACCGTTGCCCCGCAAATGCCTGTCTCACCTGCAAATTGTCTCTGCAGAGCGTATCTTTGTCCGATATCGCTTGTCTGAGGTCCTACAGGAAATTGATTAGGAGGTCCATGCGGAACCAATGCTCCATATACCTGTTCTGCATCTTGTTCATGGTGGTATTGATGTCCCCTAATTCATGCCTGAGGTTGTTCAGGGACTTCTTGAGTGCTTCTCTTTCTGCGCATTGGGAGCAAGGGAGCAGAGGGGAAAGTGGAGAGTCGGAGGAGGAGGTGGGGCAGTCGGAGGAGGGAGATGAAATAAAAGGTGAGGTGGAGGTGAATAGAGATGGAGGAGGGGGATGTCAAGGGGGAGAAGGTGGAGGTGGAGGGTGGCGAGGAGGAGAGGGAGGAGGAGGAGAGAAACCAAGGGAATTTTCGAGACTATCGAACCATTTGACTTGACAGCCAAATGGATTCGACAACAGGGAGAGGTCTGGGGTGCTTTATCTTGTTGGTTGAGCAGGAGTAGGAGCTACTATGGGCTTCAGGTTGGGGGCGACTTCAGATTTGTGGTGAGATCCACTGTCGGGCGCAACCCTTCCTCTGGCCGCGTACCAGGTTGTTGTCCTCTTTGATTTGACTTTGAGATGAGGCATGGAAAAAGCCTCTGGAAACCAGAAAAGGAACACATAGAGAGAGTGCGAGGGGAAAATCCAAACCAAATAGACACAAAGGCGCTGCAAAAACTATGGAGAAGAGATGGAAACCAAAGACAAGGGGGACAACACGAGCTCGAACCAGAGTGAAGGGAAGACGTCAAAAACTGTGAAGGGATGATTATTTAGAGGCAAAGGGGTTGAATGAGCTTTGGCTCGTCAAGGATTTGGCCTAAATCCTCCATTTCTCACCTGGTGATGGGACTACGAACTCAACCATCCCATCTCCATTAAAACTCCCACAAAGCAAAACGTCAAATGCGTGCAACAAGTTGGCGTCGAGTGAGAGCCAAGGAATAATGACATGAGGTTTAATCACATGAGGTGACGGTATAGGGAGGGAATGTCCGAGCTGGCTCCAGGTGGCAGGAGGTCTGGCCAGGTGGCCTCCCCTCTGTCTCTCCAAGTGTAGAAACTGAAATCACCCCATCCGGGGATGTATATATACTTATTAATATGAATTTAAATACGTTTTTGCTTTCGTCGATTAACCTCTATAGAGTGGAAAGGAGGGTGTATGCATGTAGGTCAAGGTTGGAGGGTAGAAAATACATGTATCCATGTAGGATGAGGTCGGATGGAAGAAGTTATTTACACAAATAACTTACTATTGAAAAATTTATTGTAATTTGAAAAATGTTCAAATGACAATGTTCAAATTCTAATAATTGATCAATTGAGTACACATACAACATTTTGGCATACCCGGAGTGTGTATTCTATTATCATCCTTTGTCTACTACAATCCTCCTCTCTATGCTACTATTGGACTCTCTCTGCTGCTATTCTACTCTATATGTTACTATCCACCTCTAGCTTTTACTATCAGTCTATAAATCCACCTGGTTGCTACTATCAACGTTTGACTCCACCTCCCTATGCACAATAATTCCATGTTGTGTTAAAATTACTCATGTGTTAAATTTCCTATAGCATTAAATTTTCTTTATATGCGTTAACTTTCCTACATTTTTATAATTTCTCTGACTCCACTTCCCACTATCCACTTCAATGGATAGTGTGGAGTGAAGGAGGCTGAAACTACCCATCCCAGTGAAATGTACCATATAAAACAAGTTGGAGGTGGACATAAGGAGTTATCCAGAAGGAGGGGGAGGACAAGCATGATATGTGATAAAATAATCTGCTAAACCCTAATGTTTAATTTACTAAATAATCTGTAAAAAATTTTAACATTATAAAGTGAAAAATAACTTTTTTTAACATTATGAAGTGAATGTGTAAAAAAATGTCCCATGGCCTAGGGTTTAAATATGACCAATCAAAGTAGAAATATAAATGTAAACAAACTTCAAACTTAGTTACAACCTATATTTCAAATAAAGTTTAAACATATACACTAAAACATATGAAACAAGTCCACTATAATTATCCTTCCATTGCTTATCTCAAGTTCATATCATAAAGCAATGATCTAGATTTATGAGCGGAACGAAATGAATAATAGATTGAATATGATAACACATAGATACAAAGAACCACAACATATATTTGGTGAACAATAACTTCTATTGAATAAATAAAATACGTTGAAACTGTAAATTGCAACACCGAAAACAACTTGCTCAAATGGTGGTAGCTATCTCTGAGAAGAGATGTGGCTACTACGTGTATCCGTCTGAGAAGATTAATTACAATGAGGCTGTAGAGGAATTTTTAACATTACTTCGTGAATGCCAAACCCTACACATCCAAAGACCTAACCAGAGGATATGAAACACCAAAAGTTATGTGGGCCTCGATGGGTAAGTTGGTACCTCAACTTCCTGGGGTCATAACTTTTTCACACGACCTCTGTTTTAGGCACGTGATAGCCCATTGGAAATTTAATTTCGAGAAATACACATTATGCTGTCAAAATCTAACTTAGTTTATAGTTTGACCGTGGCAAGCCAAAAAAACACTATTTAGGGCCCTAAAACAACCCTGGAATTACAAAAATGTGTACTGACATGAAAAATTCCAAACTAAGCCAGTTGGATTAGGTGGGAGGCCAAAAATGTCCACCTGGAATATTTGTAGGGATTTAGAAAACACTGGAAATGTAGAATCCACAATTACAAATAATTATAGAAGAACGCGCTCAACTAAAACTGTCAAAAGGAGCGAATTGGAATAGGTGGGTGGCCACCAATATCCACCTTGACCAATCCTCCCCCCTTAGGAAGAAATGGTCTCCATTGCATTGAGTGCCCCCATTAGGTGATAMAATTTCTATTGAATTTGGCTCTGGGTGAGCCACTTTCCTTGAGTAGGAGCTGCCCTGCCTTGACAACCYGATAAAGATGGATCCTCTGCTAGCGAGTTCCCTTGACCTATGTGTCCACTATCTGATCAGTGGATTCCTATTCCATGCAGTTAGTGTTGATATTTGTTTTGTGTCAACTATTTGTTGATCTCTGAGGTGACCGATAATGGTGGGAAATATGGTCGGAGGAGGTCCACATTGAACACTAGGTGCAAGCCAAGGAAGGGGGGAGTGTTGAGCTCAAAAGCATTGTCACCCACAACCTTGGTGATAGTGTAAGGCCCATATTGAAGTGTATGGATMTTTCTATGGGGCTCTATAAGGAGTTCTTTATGCAAATGTAACTAGACCTTGTCTCCCACCTAAAACTTGTGAGGTACCCGATGTTGATCATRGCACTGCTTGTACTTATTAGCATTGGATTTCTACAAAATCCCATGGATCTATTGGTGGATGTGTTGAATMTGCTCAATGAATTTGGTGGCTTTTTCATCCTCAGACTGAACATGGGAAGAATCTGTTTGTGTCATTGTAAGAGGTAGTGAAACATCAATGGGACCCAAGGGTTGGAATTCCAACCCCACCTGAAATGGGCTATGACCGGTGGAACTATGGAGATATTTTTTGTAGTTGTGTTGAACATAGGGAAGAATCTCATCCCACATACACAGACGCTTAGAATTATACATGCACATGATGTGCACAATCATCCGATTGACGACCTTTGTTTGGCCATTAGTCTGAGGGTGGAAGGCGGTGGATTTAGTGAGCTTGGTGTTCAACAATGACTAGAGACTCGACCAAAATGTGTTGAGGAACCTGTTGTCCTGATCGAAGATGATGGTATGTGGTATCCAAAAATGGACCCACACTCGTTCGAAGAAGAGCTTGGCATTATATACCACTGTGATGCTCTTATTTCAGGCTATGAGAATGGCCATGTTGGTTTCTACTTTATCTACTATGATCTTACTTTAATTTCATAAGTTGACCCAGGTTCATATTTAAACAAGCTTCGAACAAAATCCCTTTAAAATTATCGACCCTCCTGGTAAAACAAAAGGAAACACAATTCACAAGATGTACTGCGCAGTCTCACCCGAGATAGTCTTATGGGTGGCTACAATGATCAGATGCTTTCCCTAAATCCACTTACTTGCTCGTTGTTATCTTTCTTTGGGCGTCTGGCTGTTTAGATGCTTCAGGCATCTTTGTATCCATGTCGGTGTCTTGCTCAAATTCTTCATCCATGGTTACATCTTGTGATTCTGTCTTCACTTCCTCTACACTCACCTGTCCTGTCAGTCCTCCTAGTGCCTTCTCTATAGCCTGTGGATGTTGTGTAGGACCATGTTGTGACTTGTTTTCTGTCCTAGTCTTCTTTCGAATGGAACTGCTTTCCCCCCCTATACCTACTGTTTTTTTCTTTTGCTATCTAACACAATTCCTTCCTATCTGTTGCACAAGGACTGTGCTACCCTGTGTCTAGAATTGTACTGGTGGCATTGCGCTTGGAATACCTGGTACTTTCGACTCCTCAAGCCACTCTTGGAACTCCATGTGGATGTCCTGCATTGTCATGCAGTACTTCAGTTGCAACCACTCATTGGTCGGGTCCTTCTTTTCTTGTAGCCACATGTTTTGACGTGATGCACAAAAAGTCGCTATATGTCCATACTCCTCGACAGTTTCTGGTAAGATCCTTAATGTATCTGCCACGTTGTTCTGAATATCTATTAAGTACTACGCAAACATGTCATTGTTGAATTTATTTACCTTGGGATCTGCGGTGCTTTGCAGTGATGTGTAGCGTGCTGCACCACATTTTCATGTCCTTGTCAGGAACATCATATATGTCGGTTTGTGCCACCCCATAAGTGCAATGAAGATGAGTAACCAAGAATAGTGGAACTTAGAGCCCTAGTCTTGCGCATCCTTACAATATTCTAGGAATGAGTTGAGTAGGTACAGGGCCCATCTCATCGAGTTCCCCTTTGTGCATTGCACCGCAACTACTACTACTCCTACAATCACTCCTTCTTTTCATCACTTGTGAATT
>SNQJ01S0091324.1:5101-22381 GCA_010110895.2 Picea sitchensis | reverse complement strand
AGATCCACAACCTGGATGATAGAATCTTCACTGATCACTCTCCTTTGACTGACTATGTGTTTCCTGTGAGATCATAGGTTTCATGCTAGCAATTCTTCCCCCTTTTCACCATGATAGAGCCTGCTTATGTAGGTTAAGAGAAGCTTAACCTCTTGGGTTATCTTTAGAACAAGTTGAGGAATTCCCTCCTTGGATCAGGGATCTCCTGATGGAACCAAGAATTCGAATGCAACTTCCTTCTAAACTTGAGAGATCCTCCGCTTATTCTCCTCAACGGGCCAACTACTGCCTCAGATTAGACAGCGCTCCCTCAAAAGGGGTATCAGGGTGCTACAACACTCCCTAGGAAGCTTGAGGGGGGCGCCAACGCTCCAAGGATGGATAGCGCTCCTTCAGAGGGGTAGTGGTGCATTATAACGCTCCCTAAGACCTTGTAGGGGAGCGTCAGCGCTCCTAAGGTTGATGTACGTGAGCGCTCACCTTCAAAACCTTTGTTTAAGAGCTCCTTTCAGGTGATAAGAGTTCCTTGATTTCAGTTAACCATTTTCCCTCCTCCAAATCAAGTGTATGAAATGTCTTAAGTGCCTCCTTAGTGTCGTTATTATGGCAGTATGCTTGAACAACATTTGCGACACTCGTGAACAACTTGCGACACTTGCGAAAGTTGTAAGGAACATGCGACACTTACGACAGTTGAGAGGATCGTGTGACACTTACGACACTTATCGAAGTGAGTGATATTGAGGTGTAACACCTTCCAAAAGGGATAATATTTACTTATACATTTTTCCAGTGTGGCATGCTCATATTTTATCTATTTCTTCTTCAACAGTTGGTAAATTCCTTCGACCTCGTCATATTTCCTGGCTAGTTAAATTTCTTTATCTCTTCTCTTTTTCTCCTCTTCACTTAGTTTTTTATTATCTTGGTGGAAAAGAGCTTAGAACTTCTCCAGCCACAATATTTTGTCTTGTTCTTCATCCTTTCTCAATTGTTGTTGGGATACATCGGTAGTAATCTTTTCCACTGCTTCCTCGAAACTCAGTGCGCCTTGGAAAACATCCTCGGATAACCGAGACTCATGCATGGTCTGTGGCACTAATATGATGGCCTTCATGTGTTCATAAACTACATTCTGAGTGTCATGTGATTTTGGTTCCCCCAAATAGAGACACAGCTCCTTGAGTTCTTCCACTTCCTTTTCATCTTGCTTCGTGTTTTCCAAAGAATATGACCCCACCTGTATCGAGAAAATTGGCCATTATTTCTTGTTATTTTCTGAAAGGTAGGTGGTGGCCCCTTTTTCAACAGTCTGGTATGTGATCTCCCTAGGTAACAACTTATCAGAGACATACTTTGGTAGAAATTTTGGTGCTCCTGTGGCCCCATAGATATTAATGTAAGTGTAGTATTTCTTCACTTACCAATCCTCGATGTCCCTTAAGCCTTTGAAAGAACCAAGTGAGTTCCTATGTGGGAAGAGGAAAAAGATGCCATTATGTAAAGGGGCCAAGAATTAATCACATATATCATCAAAAAATCTCTTGCAATTTACCTCCCACAATTGAGAACAGTAAAAGTGAATTGGGCCCTTGTCCGAAGTCCAAGAACAGTTGAAAATTGGGAATGAATTTGCACCGCACATAGTGTCAATTATATATGATGACATGCATAAACAAATATTATTCATGTTTTTAGGATCCAGGATACACTAAGAGATGTTAAATGAGAGAATGTTTTCCCAATTGAACACATATCCATTTGTGCAATCTTGTAGGCCATTGGGAACCATTCCATCCTGAAATAAGTGCTACTTTCTTCGCCATAGAGTCGAAAGATCATGGTATTTAGCACCCTTTAGGGAATTTTAAGATACCCTTCTAGAACATACATTTCGCTCATTTTTTCCAGCCATTATTTATCATTAAACCAATATTCCATGAGGGTATCGAAGTCTTCATGGTCGACTCTGAACTTTTCAAGAAAAGACTCGTTCGGGATCGTTGTTGGTTATAGGGTTTGATATCTATCCCCGATATCATCCTCTTTGAGCGAGGCAATTGGGAGACCTAAAGCATTGAAAATTAATCCTTAATCCTTTTTTTGATATGAGAAACACCATTTGGTTCCGTCATTGTAAGGAAAAATCTCAAGGCACGTGGCTATTGTGTGGATTTTTCTCTTCCTGATATTTGTGTTTGCCTCAATGTCTGGATCATCGAGAGGGAATGAATTTTCACAAACATGTCTAGAATCTTGGCATATCTTAGGTAGTGCTCCATTGCATCATTCTTTTTGTTGTCAAAGATAGTGTATGAATCTGGGATGGAGACTGGAACAGGAGCTCCAGAGGTCTGGGATTTTCCTTTTCTAGTGAGCATTCTATACATCTGTTCACCTGTACAAACCAACATATTATAATTAATACAGTCATATTGGCCTTGAAATAAAAATATTGAAAAGAAGAAAAATAACATCATACTCGTTTAAAGGCTAGGAGCGATAGTCGATCAGATAGAGATCACTGAGGATTGCAAAAGCGTTTTTCTATTTTTTACATTTGTGAACCAATGAGAAAGAATATGAGCCTTAGAGTCCCTTTTAACAAAAAAAAAATCCATCAATTCCCTCCTAACTAAACACAATAAATAAAAGTGTGAAATAGCTTGCACTCGGTCGGGGGTGTACACAGAGAGTAAATGTGTGCCCAGGTGATTAGCGGTTATAGTCGTTAAGGCACGAGAAAATTTGAAAAGTGGGGTGAAACATCATATTTATTGTCGTCAGTTTATGATGAGGAAAAGAGGTGCATACATGGGTGAGAAACAAACCTCGATGATGAAAAATACTTGATTAATTGTTTAAGTGTGATTACAAGGTCTAAGTTCAACCTAACATTAATTTTAATGTTCAATTAAATGACCGTTGAGTGTTAATCCTTCAATAACTAAGGCTAACAAGACGTCAAGGTGGTATTGAGGGGACCCATTAACTAGACCAAGTGAGATATATGGTTGAGGAGTGATCGGCGAGGACTCAGTTCATAGGATCCACGAGATTAAGGATGTGACAATTGGATAACAAAGGGTGGTGTCATCATCGGCAAGGAGGGGGAGAAAAATAAGAAAGAGCCCAAGGAGAAATCTGACATTGAAATGAACTTTCCGGTCTTCATAACCTTGGCACGCATTGGAAGAGAAAATACTTACGTATTGATTGAATAGAGGGGCCCATGAGGGGGAAAAGGCTGAGGTGTATTCAAGAGAGAGGGTCACACGTGAGTTCGGAAGTGACTAGCAGAGAGAGGGATTATCATTTTCGGCAAGATGGATAGGAATGTGATGATGAGAGCATATTGTTAAATTCGGATGATGACGTTGTGGGGCATCATCATTAGAGAAATATGTAGGGAGGCTTGTGTGCATGTTTCATGAAAAACCCAAAGATGAAAAGGTAAGAAGGGAGGAAAAGAGAGAATTATATGGGAAGCCCAAATTTAGTTCCAAACAAGCAGATGAACATTTAACCATAAATACCTCAGGAAAGAAAAATGTGCATCCCCGTATTAATATTTGAAAAAATTTAAATGGGGGAAAGGATTGTTGTTCCATCACAACACATGTCAAATATCAATGATGATTTGTTAGAGGATATAGCCATCAATATCACGATGTACCATTGTGTGATAACCTTTCAACTGAATCACCAACCAATATCTGCATGACTTACTCAGTATAACTATAAACTTTAATTACACATTAAACCCTAATGTAGAACTTCCAGTAGCAACAATTCACTATCAAATGTTCATAACTTCAACAAAGGTAATCATTTTTTACTTTGTAACTATGTTGTTGGGAAACCATGCTTTTCATAAAACATACTGAATTTTTGACCTGACTATGACTCATGGAAGACACCCCTTAAGACTTATTACATACTTTGTAAATTTTTACAACAGACTAGACTAAACAAACCAAACTAAGTTAGATAGACCATACTTACCCAATATAACTTTGGAGAAGGTAAGAAACTATGTATCACTACAAATTAGGTGCTAACACATGGCATGTCATTTGTATTAGCAACAAATATCCTTGGTTGTAGCTTGTATGCTCTTATTTTCAAGAGCTATTTTCTTGGCCTGAATGTGGGCAAGATTTGAATATTGAATTCATGCTTGTAATGTCTCTTGGGGTGATCTAAAAAATTGTTTATGTGAAAAGGAGGAATTCAACCTAGTTGTGTAAAGCCTTTCATCTCTATTGTTATGAAATGTTTTTGAATATGTATATGAAATGAAACAGACATGAAAATGGAATTAATGGTATTGTAGTTGAATTAGAATGAGTATAATGTAGCATGGAAAGGATTGATTCAAAGAATTGTAGAGTTTCATGTGAAGTGATACATGTCATGGTTTGTTTAAGAAATCCATATGTTGTGACTTGTGTATGCATGTTATAATCTTAATGTTATGGAAAATGAAATGTTGCGAAATGAATTGATGGTTGTAAATTATCATGAAGTGAGAATGGTTTTCATTACAATTGTTTTCATTATTGTCTCATTCATTTGTCTATTATCCATTTATATGCTAAGTGTTTTCACAAATGCCCAAACCTGATTATGATGTAAAACAATGATGGTCATAATTATTGTTTTATCTTGTCTTGGTTGTTGTTGAGCATAATACTTTACTTGAAAAGATTGTTGGAAAATTATGATTTTGTATTATGTTGTTTTCTTTAAAACCACTAATTGTGAAACCATTGATATTTGGTTGTACATTCTCATCTTCAAATAAGACTTGTTGGAAAAAATGGCATGTATTCTAGCAATGGAATGTGTTGCACTTGTTGTAAATTCTATCTTAATTGTTGTAGGTGAGATTCATATTATGAAAATGAATCATAATTTCTATGATACAATGTTGTTCAATCCTTGCGAGAAACACGTATTTTCAATGAGTAGGTCTCTTGGATATGTAAAATAGGTTTTAACTAGTTATGTATTCCAATGTCATGGTTATTTATATATTGGGATGAATTCTAGGCATGGAGTTTCCAAGTATCCTTGCGAACGTATTCCTTTACTTTATTCACATAAATCAATTGTGAACTTGTGAATCTTATTATGTTCATGGGTAAGTATTGAGATCCTTTGCAAGTGTAATATTGTATGAATGTGTATTTCCTGAGAGGCATGGCGAGTTTGATCAATTATGGTTTATGATTATTTTATAAAGTTGGGAAATGATTCTCATGAGAGATGTGATAATCACAAGGGGTGTTGTTTAGTTTGATGACAACATGGATTGGGTATTTGTCTATGTGGATTTTTAATTAAAATTTGATTGCTCTCTTGTAGCTTTTATTTTGACTTTAGTGAAGTAAGTAAGCAATTTTATCTAGAAAGAATTTAGAGGTTGGATTGTGAATGGCCTTTAATGATGATTTGCATGGACCTTGTGATATTTTTGGAATGGAATTGCAATGATGGTGATTTTGTATAATCATTTACATACAAAAATTAGTCTTGACAACACTCTTGTCAAAGACCTATGATCTATCTCATCCTTGTGCAACATTAATCATCATGGCACCACTCTCAAGTAAAAAAACATCTTTGTACCCAACCATAAAATTGTCGGAAACCTATGTTAAGCCAATTGCATTGATATAAATATCTAGTAAAAATATTTTTTACTAGACCCGGGAGTGACCGAGGACTACTAGATAGAAACTAAGTCCTCACAAATGGATGATAGGGTTTCATCACTAGAAATTTTAGTCAAACATATCAGTAAAAAACTTGTAGAACAAAGTGATAAACTCCATGAAATCCACCTTACAATGAATATGTTTTTTTAGTGTCTCCCCAAACCAAATGGGAAGCTAGAGGATCATTTCAATCCCTCCCAAGAAGAAACCTCATTTTATGGGGGGACTTTCCTAAGGTGGATATGAATATGTTTGATGGGACTAACCCTACTAGTTGGGTTACCAAGATGGAACATTATTTCTCACTCCATGAAATTAATAATGACATGATGAAACTTTAGGTGGGGGTAATATACTTGGAACAATAATGGTGGAAATGGTGTAAATGGCATAGGAAATCCTATGGTGGTTACATTTCCTAGATCTAGTTTGTGAAAGCCATATATTCTTATTTTGAAAGAGATCCTCTCACTATATTGGTAAGTTGACCAAGTTGTGCTAAACCAACACAATTAAATACTTTATAGAAACTTTTGATCAATTGAAAATATGGATATAAGGTTTGACTATTTCTTTTAAATAATGATTCATCAATACTCTCAAGGATGAAATCAGAGCACAAGTTATGTAGAAACACCCATTTTTGTGGTTGGAGGCCTCTCAATGATCTCTTGAAGATAAAATGGTGGTAAATGCACAAGTTAAAAGACCATATTTTCCATATTTCACTTTCCCTCCTATGGTGTCTACTACCAAATCCCCCATATATCCTCCATTGAGGGTCCACAAGTTATCTCAGGAAGAAATGGTCGAGCACCAACACCTCCAACTTTGATATAATTGTGATGAGAAGTTTTCCAAAGGGTGTAAATGAAAATAACATCAATTGTTTCAAATGGATGTGTCCCAACCTTACCACCCTAAGGGAATTCTTGAGGAATCCCCTCCCAATTTGGAAGTTGAGGACACAACACCTCCTCCTCAAGATGATCGCATTTCAAAACCAGCTCAAGAGGAACCCTTAATTTCACTCCATGCTTTATCAAGCCCATAAAATCGTTATACTATGAATTTGATTGGATACATACAAAAATAAAAAGGTGATTATTTTCATTGACAGTGGAAATACCCACAATTTCATTCATAGGTGAGTGACAAAGGAAACCCATTGTTATGTCCATGTGGTGCATAATTTTCAAATTATGATAGCCAATGGAGGCATGATGAAGTGTGGTGGAAAATGTGAGAAGGTGAAATTTCAACTCGAGGAATATCAAATCAAATCAAACACATTTTCTATTGAAATGGGATTGTGATGTGGTACTCAGAGTAGAATGGTTAATAACATTAGGCCTAGTTACTATCAAGTTCCAAGAATTGTACATGAGATTTAGTAAATATGGTCAGAAACATACTATCAAGGGGACTAAGTTCGTCTCCTCCAACATTATTATCTCTCATCTTATGGAGAAACTATTAGAGAAAGGCCACTTTGACATTATTTCCCAATTCATTCTCATACAAGTGATTGACATCCCCCCACAATAAGTTCACCCAAAATTGTAGTTATTCTTGACTAAACATCAATAAATCAAAACTAAGTGTGGCTTACACTCATCATATGGTAAGAATGACAATATTATTCCCTTGACTATGTATATTTAACCACTTAATGTGCACCTGTATAGGCACTTATTTTCCCATAAGAATGAATTGAAAAGGTTGTTTAGGAACTATTGGAGGTTGGCATCATCTGACCAAGTATGAACCCTTACGCCTCTAATATTGTCATGGTATCAAATAAATAAGGAAGTTGGAATATGTGTCCTAATTTTTTTGCTCTCATTAAGTTAACCATTAAAGACAAATTTCATATCCCCACTACTGATGATCTCATGGATGAGCTCACGGTGCCAAGTTCTTCACTAAAATAGATATTCTTTCAATATACCAATAAATATGGATGAAGGAGGAAAACATTCATAAAATATCTTTTTGTATACATGAAGGCCATTATGAGTTTTTAGTTATGCCATTTGGGACTTGCAATGCTCCATCCACCTTTCACAACCTCATGAATTATTTTTCTTACCCTTCCTACACAATTTTGAGTTTGTATTCTTTGATGATATCTTGATCTATAGAAAATTTTGGGAAGCACGTGTGGAACATGTTGTAAATCCATGCAACTCCTCCAAGACCACTAGTTGTTCCCTAAGTATTCAAAGGTTGAATACTTTAGTCACATTTTTAGTCAATATGGGGTGCCAGTGGATCCCAAGAAAATTGGGGCCGTGCAAGATTGAATTACCTGTGAATCTCAAAAGCTTACATGGGTTCATAGGACTAATGGGAAAATATAGGAAATTTTTCCAAAATTATGGGTCAATTTTTAACCCCTTAAATTCCTTTCTTAAAAATAATGTATTTTCTTGGAATGAGTCTACTTAGTAAGATATTTCATCCTTAAAGGAATCCATGTGTAACACATTAGTCCTAGCCATGCCTAATTTCACTAAAATGTTTGTCCTAGAGTGTGATGCTTTAGGACAAGGACTTGGACTCGTATTAATGCAAGACAGGTGCCCCTTGGATTTCATTAGTAAAAAATTGTGTGAAAAAATATTAGGTAAGTATACCTATGAGAAAGAGATGATGAAAATCCTCCATTTCATCAAAACTTGGCACCATATTTCATTAGGAGGTGTTTTTAGATAAATATAGATCATCATAGCTTAAATTATTTTCTAGAGCAGAGATTGGCATCACTAAAGAAGAACAATTGGGTCACTAATATGATTGGGTATGATTATGAGATTATATATAAGAAAGGAAAAGAGAAAATGGTCATTGATTATTTGTCTTATAAATATGAGGAGGAAGGTTCTCTATTGGCCTTATCCTTATCTGTGCCCAATTGGCCTACAAAATCCTGCTAAGAATGGAGGACCAATGACTCTATGGTTCAAATAATCTAAAGGATTCAAGAGGACCCCAATCCACCTAAGGGATACACTTGGCAGTGAGATACCTTGAAGTATAAATGACACATTTTTTAGGTAATGTATTCAAATTTGAAACCCATTTTGTTAGAGGAGTTGAGTTCATCTCCCACCACAAGTCACTCTAGATTTCACAAAACCTATGAATACATTAAGTTCTCTTTATTATAGTAAGGAATGAAAAAATACATCCAAATGTTTGTAGCTTCATGTGATTCTTGTTAATGAAACAAAAGGGGAGATAGTGAAGACTCCTGGGGAATTGCAACCACTATCAATACCAATCACTATTTGGACTAACATTTATATGGATTTTATAGTGGGCCTTCTAAAAAAAAGTAACAAATTAGTAATTATGGTGTTAGCTAACCATATTTCCAAATAAGATCACTTTTTTTCCCTACCGCACCCATTTACACCTTCCACAATTGCCCAAGTTTTCATGGATTTCATTTTTAAGTTACATGGTATGCCCACTTCTAGTGTGTCAGACCATGACCCACATTCACCATAAAATTTTCGCAGGAGCTATTTAAATTCTAGGGAATCCTATTGAACATGAGCACATCTTATCATCCTCAAATTGATGGTCAAAGGAAAGTGGTCAATAAGTGCTTGGAAACCTATTTGAGATGTTTGGCTTCAAAAAACTAGTACCAATGGGCACAATGGCTACCCCTTGTAGAATGGTGGTACAATACCACTTATCATGGCACTACTAAAATGAAACCATATGAAGCTATTTATGGCCCAAAATATCATTTAGTAGCTTCATATTTACCAGGCACATTCAGGGTTCAAGTACTAAATTGCATGCTTCACACTAGAGAGGCCATTCTCTACACACTTAAATGAAATCTAGTGATGGCTCAAAATAGCATGAAGCAATAGGATGACCAAAATCACTCTAAGTATTGTTTTGAAGAAGGGGATTAGGTGTTTCTTTGCCTTTAAGCTTATAATAAAACCTCACTCAAAGATAAATTCCACCAGAAGCTTGCACCAAAATTCTATTGAACCTATCAGAACCTCCAACACATTGGACAAGTTGCCTATAGATTAACCTTTCTAACCCACTACAAGATCCATATAGTATTTTGTGTCCCTTGTTTAAATAAATTCATGAGGTCAAATTGAAAATTTCAATCTAATCTTCCAAAACTTGATGAAGAAGGGTTTGTTTGGCTCCAGCTAGGAGAAAAATTGGCCAGTAGAGAGCATAAACTACGTCGACACACCATCCAATAAGTTTTGATCTAGTAGAAAGATATTCAATCAAAGGACACCTCTTGGGAATTAGCAACAATTTTACAATAGTTTCCACAGGTTTATCCTTGAGGACAATGCTACTTTTGAAGGGTGGGGGCATGTTAGGGTCCTACCCTAACCTCCCTACTTTTGGTACTTAGTAGTTAGTTAATTAATGTACAAGACCATATTATTTGAATAATACCCATTAGATAGTCAGTGGATAGTTACATAATGTAAAACTAGTCATCATTATTAAATAAGGCCCACTAGGTGGTTGGTACCCATTAGTGACATGACCACAAGTAATTAAGTTTTTTGTTATTAAGAAGTTATTTATGGATATAGAAGGGTATGAAATATTTCATGAAGTGTTTTTATTGTATTTGTATCTCTACTCATTTGAGGTTTCCCCCTTTAAGAGGCTCATGAAAATTGTTGACGCTTTTGGAGATATTTAATACAAGGTTTATATTCTACATATTTAAACTTACTTTATCTTGCATTTCTTTTACTACATTCAAATTCTCTAAATATTTATCATGTTCTACTATTTTTGTTGGTTAAGCATATTACAATTGGTTGGGGATTAGCAAATTGTTCTTTGCTCAGATGAAAACAAATTGACCAAGAACTCTATCTTAAGAATGGTTGGGTGGTTCAATATTTCCATTGAATGAATATAAATTGTAATTGACATATAAGTGTTTCATATAAGTTGATTTATTTGATCATTTATTCATAATATCATTAATTTCTTTGTTCTTCAATTGGTAATTATTTGTTATGATCTATGCCTATCAATATGAAATACTAATATGAGGATAATGTTTATTTTTATGATGGTGACTGGATGGATTGAATAATGAATAACCCATAGATTTAAATCCTTGCTTGATCTAGGTGGATATTGGTGGCCACCCACCTATTCCAACTGGCTCCTTTTGGCAGCTTTAGTTCAACACGTTCTTCTGTAATTATTTTTAATTGTGGGTTCTACACTTTCAACGTTTTTTGAAGCCCTACATAGATTCCAAGTGGATATTGGTGGCTTTCCACCTAATCCAACTGGCTTAGTTTGGAATTTTTCATGTCAGTACATATTTATGTGCTTCCAGGGTCGTTTTGGGGCCCTAAAAAATGTTTTTTTTTTCTTTCCACAGTCACATTGTAAATGGAGTGAGTGTTTTACAAAATAATGGGTAGTTCTCGAAAATACCTCTCCAACTAGCTATCACGCACCTAAAATGAAGGTCGTATGCAAAAGTTACAACCATGGGAATTTGAGGTACCAACTTACCCATCGAGGCCCACATAACTTTTGGCGTTTCATATCCTAGGGTTAGGGTTTTGAATGTATAGGGTTTTGGAATTCATGAAGTAATGTTAAAAATACCTCTGGAGCCTCATTATAATCATTCGTCTCAAACGGATGCACATAGTAGCCACATCTCTTCTCAGAGATAGCTACCACCATTCGAGCAAGTTATTTTCGTGTTGCAGTTTACAGTTTCATCCTATTTTATTTATTCAATAGAAGTTATTTTTCACTGGATATCTGTTGTGGTTATTTGTATCTCTGTGTTATTTTATTCTGTCTGTTACTCATTTCATTCCGCTCATAAATCCAGATCAGTGGCATGAGAGCGGTCTTCTCTTCATTTATTTTTCTTCGTGCATGTCCCCAACAAGATCTGGGTACAAGAAGTTGGGACTCGAACCAATCGAGCCTTTGCAAGATTGGACACACCAAACCTGACAACAACCCATGGGGGAAGAAAATAAATATGATGGAGCAGGAGATCCTTTTAAAATGTTTCTCGAGGAATCCCTTGCGAAACAAAGGAACGAAATGATGGACAACTTTGCATAGATCCTTTAAAGGCTTCCCACAGAAGACGTAGCTTCATCGAGCAACCATGAAACCCCCTTCAAGGTACAGTTAAATTTGATATTCCATTACTTGAAGGACTGATATATGTAGTTGTTGTGGATAAATGGTTGAATCTTCTCAAAGGGTATTTTCGGTCCACAATTTTTCCGATAGGGAAAAGATTACTTTTGCACTCCTCAAGGTCATTCACCATGTTAAGGACAGGTGGGATACTTACTCTGAGAAAAGGTCCATAGAGGAATCTGCAATATTTGATGTTTCCCCCACGTGGGATTCGTTCATGGATGCCATTAAATAATAGTACTACCCCATTGGAAGCTACGAGGACCAATACACAAGATGGACCACCCTGCATCATGAAAGGGACCAGACAATACTAGATTTCACCAATATTTTCCATACCATGAGCACCAAATTGGGTATCAAATACTCTAAACAACATATGGTGCTCAAATATCRTATTTTTCTACATAGATACATTCAAATAGAAATGGATTTTTTGACATCGCATCGTTGGGAACAAMTTATAAATATGTTGTCAAGATTGAGAAAAAATTTAAGAAGAAGAGGCAAGAGTTTGGATCTGCAAACTCCTCACAGTTGAAGAAGGGAAAAGACAGCCCCAACCCAMAAAACAAGGGACAAAGAAAATATGGCCACTCTCAAGAAAACTAGTCCAAGCTGMAACACAAGAAGGGTAATGAGAATTTGAAGAAAGACATAGGAAAATGGTGTGAATACCATAAAATCCCTTGGCACAACATCGAAGAATGTCGCTGCAAGCAGTCATTGGTGGTCRAGATGAAATATTCCGAGTCAGAGGTGGATTCTCACTCYGAATCAAACATAGAAGGAGGGAAGCATATTATCAATATTGAACCCAGTGCCATTATCACTACCACCAAATTCTAGCGAAGCGAACAAAAATAACTAGAGGAATGGGAACGACTCTTTCAATCACATATGTGGGTAAAGGGGGCTTCACTTCATTTCATTGTCGATTGTGTCAATTAGAAGAACCATATCTCAGCAGATGTCATCAAGTGGATGTACATGCCGATGAAACCACACCCGAAACCCTACACCATCAGTTGGCTTCACCAAGGAAGATATCTTCGCGTCAGCCAACAGTGTCTTCTACCATATGATATCAAGACCTTCAAAGACGAGGTATTGTGTGATATTTCTCCCCTTGAAGTTTGTGATGACCTTTTAGGACAACCATATTTGTGGAAGAAACATGTTGTGTATGAGTCTAGACCCTACAGTGTTATTATTACTTTGGGTAGACAATTGTACAGGATACCAGAGGTAGTGTTTCCTATCACTATTTCTTTAATCTCTGCTAAGAAATGTGTTATCGCTCTGTAAATTTCCAGAGGCTTTCGAGATGTAGAATAAATTTATCAGAGGTAACTTTATCCAACCGCTTCGAAACTAGGATCTAGCCCTTCCATTTTCAGAGAGGGATCTCTCTGTAAGATTTAACTTTGTTTCAGTTTTTAAATATTAGGCTAGTTAAATAAATAAGATTGTATTGTTTGTTTTATAGAATGGTTGAATATAGCTTACGCATCCATTGGGCTATGGGGTCTGCTTTATAAGGTTTGAGATCAAAGAACATATTTTAGAAGGCGTTTTCACAGGGCTAGATAATGCAACTATTAGATCCTTTAGAATAAAATGATGGAGATAAGAAAAGACGAGATAATTAGTTAGAATAAAGAAGCATTTAAGAATTTCTCTATCATAGCATCAGAAGACAAACACTTAGATATTTAAAATCCAGAAACAGAGTATTCAAAGATAAATTATGCAACTTTAACTTCTTCTAAATGATCGGATATAGAAAACATAGATGATAATGAAGAAATAAAAAACCATTCAACGAAGAGAAGTAAACATCACCAACAATTAACACACGGGAATCCTGTGAAAGTCCTTTTATTACTAGTAGATCTTTGATAAAAATTACAGTGCTTACAGCTTGCTTGGGCGTAAAACTCAACCCTCAGTACTTCGAAGTTTGAAGTATTTATAGCAAAAATTGCAAACGACCATGTCATTAATGATCAGGACGTGGTGGATTCTAAATCTAAATAACTAGCTAACAAGATACAAAATTGTAGGAACTGTTGATGATCTGTAGGATTCTTCACACTAATTTTGGGGAAGGTCATTGGTGAGTCATTCACTTGAATTTGACTATTCAACATGTTGACTTGGATGTCCACCTCATCTTCTACTCGATACATTTGCACAACTCCTCCCATCTCTGTTGATTTGGAATGGTGACTTTTAGCAGTCTGTGGTACACTTCATCCATTTCTGTGTATTTTTCGAAATTTGGCTTGATGATGAAGATATACTTGATTTCATGTTGGATGCTGAGATCCAACTGCAGAGTCTCTAGGAATGCCTTGATGTTTATGCTTCCTTGTATTCCTAAAAACTTAGAGCTATCCTTTGCCACCATGGAGATCTTTAGCTTGTAGTCGGAGAGTGTCATCAGCTTATCATTTAGAACCAGTAAACCCGAAAGTCCTTTCTTTTGTAAAACATAAACCTTGCTGAATAATTTATGGACTCTGGCATCCATATTATGGGCATTCGCCTCCAATTGCGACATCAGCCCTCTTTTGGTCAGAACCCTCTTGACCTCTAGGATAGTCTCCGTCCAATCCTCAACACGAGTTCATGTTGTTAAAGCATGATTTGCACCATGGGCCAGATTTCATTTATGGATTTGGAGATATCCATCCAAATGGTCTCTTTGGTTTCTGCTAGTGTTTTTCCCACTACTGTCTTCTTTTGTAGATGTTGTAGCTCCTACTTCAATTTTTCTAATGTGTGTCTCTCTGTATTGTAGCTAGCTTGGAATGAATATTTAATCTCCTGGAGATTCTCTATCTATTTTTCCATCCTTTTGATTTCTTATTCTTGTAAGGTCATCTCTTCCATTGATCTTGCTAGCTCCACAGATTTCTCTAGCATTGTTAATGGGGTGACTGATGGAAGTTTTGTTGTGGTAGTTGTTGATGTTGTTACTATGATAACTTCTATGAGGGGAATTTCACTCAGTGGGATAACTTCCATGGGTGTTGCATGTTCCTTCTCCTTTACTAACCTTTCCAGCTCTGATTCCATCTCTTTTATCTGTGCATTATGTTCCATGCTCAACTTTAGCATCTCCTCCTTCTCACCTTTTGTCTCAGCCATCTCTTTGTCTTCTGAGTCTTCTATAGTAGATATCTTTAGTTGTTTCCTCAGATATTTTATGTCAGCATTCTTTTTTTTTAGCATCTCCTCAGCTTCTTTCACATTTGAGGGGTCATACCCAATTTTGAGCATCAATTCTTCTAAAGACTTAATCATGTTATCCTTTGCAAAAGATGATATTTCCTCTAGATTTAATTGGGTCTGAAGATTGTTCAGAGAAACTTGTAATTTGGCAGCAGTAGTGGAAGCATTGGCCAATGTTGAGAAAACCATCTCTCCAGTCTGCCTGTGCAGATCCATCTGGTCAGCTGGATGTACAGCCTTAGCATCAAATTCAAGTGTGGATATTTTGTAGTCAGTGATTTCCTTTGGATGAGGTACTTGTGCCTGCAGAAAGGCCATGTACATTCTCCCCTTCTTTGTGTCAAAATCATAGAGCATCCTATGTTGTGTTGTTGATGTTTGCTTCCAGAATTGAGCATAAGTGTTGCTGGCCAACCTCTCATTTTTCTTCTTAATAATATCATATTTCTCAAAAATACTCAAATTTACAGCCCCTTGAGTTGGTTGATTGATCAGTGAGGTGTTAGTCTGTTTCTTGGATGAAGGAGTAGATGTGATATGTTGGCTGCTAGAGAAAAGTGATGACTACTCTCCTTCGACTACTATGGTAGACTAGGTCTCTTCCTCTCCAGAGATGGCAGTTGTGTGATTGATCTTGGGCCTTTTGTGTAAACCTGGAACTCTTTCGATGACGCTTCAGTGACTGAAGGTGAGACATCCTTCTTGATTCTTTTCTCTTTCGGTACTTGTGGTGTAGTGTTTTTTGAGATGATAGATGGAGGAGTTTGTGGTTCTATGTCTTCTAAAGTGTTGGTCTCCCACTCTGTTTGATTAATATATTTCTCGATCTTTGGTTTGGGCACATGAGAATACGGGGAACTTTTATTATTGAATCTCATTTCTTCTATCATCCCACAGAGATCATAGTGTCAGGGGGAACTGATGTGAAATTTCATTTCCTTGAGTAGTTTATTTGTTTCTTCCCAGGTAGCTCGACTGTTACAAATAAAGGATCCTATCTGTCCTTTAGTTCTCAGTTGTTGTTTCTTCTTCAAAGATACAAAATGTATATCATCTGAATTGATCATTTGCCTAATGTACTCCAAGGCGAATATTCTAACAGGAAAGTATCTGGGCAGCTTATAGGGAGCTAACTCACATCCATATATTCTAATTTCCGTGTGATTTTGATATAGATACTAGTTTCACGTCTTTGCGAGGTCCAAGAGGTGTAAAATTATTTGGATCTTTTCATTTATCCTCTGCTCTTGCCTTCCACTGAGCATGCTTACCACTGGGTGGTAAAACTGCTCTATGAATTGCTTAAAACTAAACTCTGTTGAGTTCCTTCTCAGTAATGAAATCCAAAAGGTGATAGGCTGTGTCTTGCCAGCCTGGTCCAGTTTTTTCATGGGGAAAAGGAACATATCTGCTTTATAAAACAAGAACATGTACACTAGTACTGAGGAGTATCGAAACATGCCTTCTGTAGAAAATTTGAACAACTGATCGTGAATATTGTCAGCCAGGAAGATGTTGTCATTGAACTGCATTGTGAGGCTTCCCTCGGTAGAATAAATGGATAGGTAACCCAAAATTGTCTTGTCTACCCATTCATCTGAGTAGTATCCAAGTAGGTTGTAGAGGGCGGATATGATCTGATTTCCTTTCATCGAGAAAATCGATGATCGATAGGGTGGATTGGTCTTGGCTATTGGTGCGTTCTCCGGGAGGAATATTTCGAAAATCTATGCTCTCTGCGGAAAGGACAACTTTTGATACATGTCAGTCAGGACCTCAAGAGTTAACGGAGATAAGGCTTTGGCTCTGGTTGTTTGCAACATCTAGTCAATGGCTTTGTATGTGACAGCGAGCGGGGTCTCCCCAGAGGATGATACGATAGTTCTCTGGTCGGGAACGTAGTGTGCTTGGAATTTGAGGGAGAATTCCGAGAAATGGTGAATCTGGGAAAAATGTACCGTGGGATATTGGACTCCCAGAGTCCAATCTCGTCACTCCGGTCTAGGAAAATGTCTCTAAGCCATGAATAAAACTCAACGAAATTGAAATCGCATCTAGGCTCGGAGATGAGATAGTCTTTGTCGGCCAGAGGGATCTAGTCGAGATCGAC
>SNQJ01S0091323.1:30800-47915 GCA_010110895.2 Picea sitchensis | reverse complement strand
ATGATGGGTGAAGGTCCTAATAAGGAATGTGAAATTCAATATGAAATAGATCAAGCTCAAGAAAGGGAACACCCTATAGAAGAATATGACACAATCCCGATGATTTCATAATCCTTTAACCAATGAAAGAAAAATCATTGATAGGGGGAGTTGTAGAATACAAGAGGGAGAAAATGGAAAAAGGAGAGCATCGCCTTAGGGGGAGTATAACCTCAGAGGGAACAATAAAATATCCTTCTTGTCGTTTTTGTAAAAAGGGGAGAAGAGAAAAAGAAGTAGAGAGGTTCAAGGGGTATCAATCAACAAAGATCAATTGATATTAGCAAATATCAATTGATAACAAAATAGGTATTAAATAAATCTGTGAAATATCAAAGAAGAATAAGAAGTAGAGAAAAAAGATCAGTAAGATTCGTACTCTTGTTTTGTTTGACAAAGGAAAGACAACAAAAACTCAGGGGGAGTATTTTGGTTATCAAATAAGAAAGTAATTAGATTAGCTTTAAAAGACTTGATCACTACAAATTGGTATCACTGCAAATTCGTATCAAGAAGACTACCTATTTGAACAAAAATATCCCAATGGACTGAGATAAGCAGTCAGTAAGTTCATAGGGGAGAAAAATAGTCAGATCCTCACTCTTTGTCATTGATGTCAAAGGGGGAGAGAAGCAGTAAAACAAATTTAAGAAGAAAACAAATTTGGCATTAGATAGAAAAGGAGATCAATAATAAGGGGAGAAAATATACAAACTCATTTTGTTTTAGAGATATGTTGCCCTCAATGACAAAGTGGGAGATTGTTGGCAGTCTTGGTTATGTGTTTTCATTGATGGTAACATGAATAAATCATGAAAAAAGTTATACAGTTGGCATTAGTGTCAGGATGGCTGATAAGGTTTGTCCGTGTGTAATGAAGGGTCATTGATGGAAAGAGAACGCAACAGAGTAGCAAGGCTAAAGTTTAGGAGAAAAAGCGTATGTTAAATGTCATCGATGTAATCTTCGATCACTGTCAAGGATTGATAATCTTTGTTACATGTACATTTTCCAAAGCTAGAAGAGATAGTGCTTTTGAGATCATGTAGGAGGAACAATGGTCAAATTTGGTGCTGACTACTTCAGATAAAATTACCTGAAGGGAAATTTATTTTAGCTAAAGACGAAGTCCCTAAGTGGACATGAGTCGTCCGATCTAAGAAACATTTTGGGAGTTATATTGACCATTTGATTAAAATAAAGTGGAAGGATAAGATAAGCAAGGTCAAAGGCCCCAAATCATGAATAGTTGAATTCTTGATAACAGTTGGATTGTGTTAATATTTTCAGATTAAAGAAGGACCGACATATAAATTCAAGTTACTCGAGGTTTATTCTTCGGGGAATCTCACTCCGAGAGAATTGGAAAGTGGGAAAAAATGAATAACCTGAAGTTTGAAGCCCCAACATCACGAACTCTCGTCGACCACTAGATCAAGAAATCCAGTAAACCGTTGATCTGGAGAAACAACTGTCAGAGCGCGGTCAACTCCGACCTTGACCTACTACGATGATAAAAAACTCAGATGATCCAAGAACTCCTGAACCCCAGAGTTCCAGAATAAATAGAGGCCATAGGGTCAAGACATGAAATATCTATGATGATATATCTATTCGACACTTTTCCAATTCAGGAGGACTAGATCGAATCTCAAAAGTGTCATATTCTCGAAGCAACGACAACCATTAAATCTAGGAGTTGCAGAGGAAGACCATCGGATCAACATCCGATTAATTCATGACCGTCAGATCTCAGTGAATGCATATCGATGGAGGGGAGCCATTGCGGGATTCAAAGGACGAGTTAACATCCGCACAGATTTCGGTTCCAAAATCCACAATGATCGTTAATTGTCACCCGTCAACAAATCGACGACTCACATTGGTCCATTCACCAATGTGTATCTTCCATTGTGGAACTCGATGATTTTTTTAAAGGTCATGTTATTTGGGACTCCACATTCATCCCTGATCATAGATCTCCACGTCGGTTTAAGTACGATCGTTAGATCTAGGAGGAGGACATGTGACACATTAGGCGATCCACGTCAGTAAATACCACGTCAGCAAGGACACATGGCGCAATCAAATGGTGAAAAGTGTCAAGGTCCATTTGAAATTTTAGGTATACGTAAGTCACAAATCTAAGTCACATGTGGAATCCATTTGGCTAGTGCCAAGTCAACAGTGACATCAGCAAGTTACGTCACTCCCGGAGTATGTCCTTTTGGGGAAACCATTTTCTACCACCAACAACTGCTCAAAGCGCTAAAGGCCGAAGTTAACGCTAATCGTTGATCTAATTCAGGAGCATTCTCAACCGTTGATCAAGTAAAGTGGAAGGATTGAGTAAAGCATAAATCACGAAGTAATGCTAATCATTGATCTACTTCGGGAGCGTTCTCAACCATTGATCAAGCATAGTGGAAGGATAGCGTAAGTAGAGGTGTTAACCGACAACAAGCGGTCACCTCTACTTTTATGACTTATTCGGTATCACTCCAGAGGATTTGAACTGCTTCAGAGTTCTAGTAACCCGAAGTCTCGGAGTATCGAAGCTCTGAAATAAGATTTGGACCGTTGAATTTTATGGACACACGTCAACTCAAGATTAATACTTCGGTGAAATTTATTCGGGGAGAATTGGAAGTTTATAAAAAGAAAAAACTCCTGAATCTGTGAAGTACCGGAGGAAACGACATTTGTTGATCTCACGATTGAATCCCATCCATTGGATAAGGATAAGAAATTGTGAGAAATAAGTCCTTTAAAAGAATGATCATACCATTGATCAGAAATCGTGATCAACGATGAGGATTAAAATTGTGAATTGAAGTTTCTCAAGATATAACACTCCGAAAGATATTGCTTCAGAGATAAAAATAATTTGGTGAAGAAAAGAAAATTTCTAGAGCGTCGAAGCCTGAAGAACACGGTCCCAGCACTGGACATATGGGGGCTAAAAAGAAAAGGGATAATTCTGAAGCACAAAACATTGATCTCATGATAGAGGAATAAGGGTGAAAGATGAGGCAACACTTAAATCAATAATAATGTGGTTCTGCGCATATGGTCATATGAAAAACATGGCTTGAAGGAAACACCTATGCAGAAATCGATTTCTGCAACATTTAGCAGCGAAAAGGTTTTTAGCCAAAACAAAATAAATGCAAATTAACAAGGGATTTGAAGTCTTTAGATCAAACTATTAATGATAATAATAATAATAGAAATTATTATTATTAATTCAAATGAAGAGGTGTATGAAGAGGTGTAATGGTTCAAACAAAGGGACATAATGCTTCAAACTCATACCTATTGGGAGACTATATAAACAAAGAAGTATGGTGAACAAAGATGTACTTCAATTATATATATATAATGGATTGAATGAAGGTTCATTCTATCAGGTTGGTGCCTGTTTACAAGTTGGATCTTGTATGAGGATTGGATTCCTCACATCTCAGTTGGATCTAAGATCAACAAGTTGGGAGTTGTTTTGAGGGTTGGATTCCTCATTTCTCAGTTGGATATGAGAACCACAAGTTGGGTATTGTAACAAAGAGTTGGGTCTCTCATAATTGTTTGAAGATGAATATATTCAAAGATTGATTTTATGTATTCATTCAAGTCCAATAAATAAATAAAATATTTATTCGTTTATATATTGGTTGAGAAATTGAAATAAATATATGTTGTTCAATTAATTTATGAAAAGAGGAAATTTGTCCAAAGTTTTGTGACACTGATTCACCCCCATCCTCTCAGTGTCAAGTGTACATTTCAACAGTCTCCTTCTTTCATCACCCCATTCCTTGTCTCTTCATTCCATTCACATATGATAAATGTCACCTATAACCCTACTCCCTCTAGATGCACATCGACATTGTGATTATGCCTCCCTTCCACCCCATCTGGTGAAGATAYTATTATAACTATTATGTAGACTGGTTATRTAYGTAATGGAACAATGARATATAAAAAWAAAATATTTATAAAAAAGACTKAATGAGAGATTAAAGTCCYAATTTTAAGTTGCARTTYGATAATTATTAATTAAAAATATTATATATAATAATGATAATAACAACTCTCAAACAAATAACATAGTTCTTAGAACAACAACAWGATTATTTATCCTTATGWTTGTGTAAAAATAGGGTCAMATAACACCAATCTAAAGTATAAAAGGATATTCAAGTAACAAATAGGTACATTAGCATTTACAAATATGTTATATTTAGAACCTCATTTATATTTTTTTAACCATTTAGTTAGTTTTGGAATCATTTAGGTTATGTAATTCCCTTATCATCTACTTGAATCACTATTGAGCCTTGGTTTCAACACATTTTATCTAATTTCTCCTTTATCTTTCTTACAATTATCATTTGTATCACCATATATCAACCATATCGTTCATTTCCACCTTAGATAAGCTTCATGAAGTATATGATCGTGATTTTATTGATTTCTCATGTTTTGATGGTTGCCTAGGGTAGTTTTGTGATTTCCTAATTATTTGTAAAAGTCTTGTTGATCTTGTTGCATTTTTCATAATTTCGGTAGAAATTACCTTCATAATTCCAGTAGTGGTTACCTTTAGAATTCCAGTAGCAGGAATCTTTAGAAATCCGGTAGCGCTTCCATGTTCTAGATGGTTGTGCTGACTAAGGGAGAATTCGAGCACATCGGTTTTTTTGGGAATGATATTGTCAAGCTTCTATGTTTCTCAAATGGACCTAATTGCCATCAAGAAAGGTGTTGAGCTCTGGTCAAAGCCGCGGTCAACCTACCCTATTTTTCCACAAACCAAACTGATTTTTGTGGAAGAGATGCCCATATCTCCCATGACGATTCTGTAGGAAAACTGACACATATTCTTCATCATTGAGCTAACAAGACACAACGATTGTTGTCTTAAATTAGCAAAACTCCAAACCATGTGATCTTCTTGTTGAGAGGGCGAACATGTGATTGTAATGTTTTCTTTATAAAGTATGGAGGATGTAATTATAAATACAAGAGACACTAGTGTTGTAAAACGTCGTTGGTTGGATTGGCTGATTATTATTTTTGTTGGAACCTTTGTTGCAGAAGGACTGTAAACAACTCTCTGTAATTTCCCATTTGGATGTTGAATTAAAGGAAATTTTTGTTGTTGATCTTCAACGTGTTGTAGTCTTATTACAGAGTGTGACGGAAGAGGCATGCCCCCCTCTCTTTGGTATACCCTGTGTATTTCTTTTCATTTATGTAAGTGTAGTTAGTATTTGCATTTCATAAATTTATTTGTGTAGTATGAAGCCAAGTAAACATGCCAAGTATGAAGCGACTAAGAGATTGGGGATCATTGGCATGAGGGGTGCACCGAGGTTGGGTCTGTCGGTCCCAAGGGGCAGGACGATTGACGAGTGCATGGGTTCGTTTGGGTGGCTAGGTACGTGAAGGGGCGCGACAATTCATTTGGTTGATGAGGTCCACAAAGGGGTGTGACGTTTCGTTTGGGCACATGGGTTCACAAAGAGGCACAACACCCCCAAAGGACGTGGTGGTTCGTGATGGTGACCTTTGGAGTCCTTATAAGTGAACAAGAGCACACAAACAAGGAAGGTTGATTTGGAAGACAAGGAGAGAAATAATATCTCTATGGTTCTAAAGAAGGCTTAGATGAAGAGGGGCGAAGTCCCTCAAGGAGCCAAGTATCTCCACATGGGAGGACTTGTGCTACCTTGAGGTGGA
Organism: Picea sitchensis; assembly: GCA_010110895.2. Lineage (NCBI taxonomy): Eukaryota > Viridiplantae > Streptophyta > Pinopsida > Pinales > Pinaceae > Picea > Picea sitchensis. The sequence continues at coordinate 42,134 of SNQJ01S0091323.1, read as the reverse complement.
TTCAATGGACAAATTTTTGTGAACTTCTCTTGGGTCGATTTTGAGGAAGTCTGGAAACATGTGTTTGTTGGAGGCATGTGTGAGGCATAACCAAAATTTGTGAAATTTGTAGAAACGAAGAGACAACAAGTTTGTGGTCAAGGGAACGTGTGAGGTGCACTACAGGAGGTTGTAGAGATGGTTGCTACAGAGAGTCTTAGTGTGAAAAATTTGTGTATGAGTGTCTTGGTGAGGCAAGGTGAGTCGTTTGACTCTGCCCAAGCTATAAACTGAGCCAGTAGAGCTCATATTGTAAATGTTTCGCAATAAAAAAGACTTAGTGAGGTGTTAGGCATAGTTTGTGCCTCCCACACTATTTCTATGTATGTCTTCGTTTGTTCTGCAATTGTTCTCTTGGTTTCTCATGTTCATGGATGTATCCTTATATATGACTAAGTGTTAAAGTTGTTAACAAATGTATAAGTATACAAGATTTGCATTAGAGTAGGAGTGTGACTTGCCAATAGCATAGAACAAAGTATGGGAATGATCTAGGTGAATAGGCATAGTGGGGTTTAAGTATCCTTAGTGTTTCCAAGAAATCAAGTGAGAAACATCGTGGTGCGGTACACCCTCACGAGGTGCATGAATGTAAGTCACATTGTGGGTACATGACATATGGTATCAGAACTTGAAGAACGCTCTACTATTGTAGTGGTCACATGGGATAGGACACAGTTGCAAAGTTAGTTCGGTGGGAATCGTAACGGCTCCGCCGTTACAACAAGCCATTTTTTTTTTATAAGCTACGTTAGGAAATTAAATCATCAAATAAGAGAGACATAATCGACACATTAATCACAACATTAATGAAAGAAAAATAATGAGTTAATAATCGAATACGATAAAATGTCGACACATCATCACCATGTGCCATGACATGCATGTCGATGTAATTACACAATAATTAATAGCAACAACAATCATCCGTTTCATCAATCCATCAATCCTAAGAATTCATTAATCAAGGTACAGGAGTCAACATTCACATAACACATAACAGACCATAATAAAACCAAGACACAAGGCAATTATCAATTATTCTCTAGGCGCAAGGCCCAGTCACAAAATATGGTCATTCATCATAATAATTTCCATTACGCGCTAGAAGACTAATGTCTAAGGATGTCATTTAATACATAAAATTCAAGAGCGTAAGTAGTCTAAACAATCTTTCTTAAATTATAATCGTTGCACGCGAGTGTAAAACGACTGCATAACTCATCAAGTCATCAATTATTTAAAGACGTACGACTTAACCTCAACTTCACTGTCATGGCTTAGCAGTCGTCTAGTTATCCAATTAATTCATACTTCAACTCCACAAACAAGGCACATGAGAATCTATTAAAGCAATTTAAAACATACTTCACCTCCATTAGTGGCACAAGATTTATCATTAGTTATTTTCATTGTGCGAGGAAGTCAATCACGTAAAATCAACACGATTATCATTAATTCCAAGGTGAAAGGAAGGGACAAAGCAATCAAACGTCCCCTTAAAATAAGGTGCGTATGTAAAATCAATCACTAAACTAGTCACACGTCACCACCTAAAGGATGCTCACGAGAAATCAAGCTAAAACATTGCACACCCGTCTTATTTCTCAGCACAAGCAATCCATCTATTAGAGCACGACAAAACCAAGGCGCAAGACAAAATTCTTTAAATTTTCAAGGTGCCAACAATAACTACACTCCAGTCCATATCGAAAATACACATCAATTATATCAAGGCATAGATGAGGGATTAAATCGTCCAAAAGGGTAAGACCTTCATGGCGCAATGTCTAAGAACTTAATCCCTAAAATCCAGTGCGCAATCAATGAGTTTAAATAATACCCAATTCATAACAGAAACCAATTTACCTTCCTATTCATGAGTGAAATTAAAATCTAGGATAATTAAATTGTGAGGGAGAAGTACACGCCCCCTTTTTCTACAAGAGATAAATTATAAGATCAAATCCATATTACAATAAGCCATAAAGGAAGCAACATCAAGGAAGGGCAAGGTACCTAAAAATGGAATTACAGGGAAAGGTACCTAGAAATGGAATTACATTACTGGATAGCAATAAAAAGGGCCAACGGTATGTTCCTATGTTCCCTCCTAATCACGGGCTGGCTTTAAGTTGAGCCAAAGGGGAAAACACACTGAAAAGGGAAGGAATCTGACACCAATAACTTCTAAAACATTCAAAACATTAAAGGAAACGTTATGGCCATTACGAAATCGTAGGGGAGGTAGGGAAACACGTAGAGATTTTGAGAAGTCGCGGAGGGATAAGAAACTTTCTAGGCATGATAGAAAATGTCGAGGAGATAGTTGAAACGCTATGAACATTTTAGAAACGTAGAGGTGATAAGGGTGCACCTCACATAGGGTTCCTCCATGCTCAAGGGGGTTCTCATAAATGAAAACGCAGAGGAGGTAGCTTGGAAATCGCTGAGGGGATGTGCGTAAGGTTGGGAAAGGGAGTGCTGAGTGAGAGGGCTCCCAGGTGAGCCGAATTCGAGCAAGGAAAGGGCACCCAACTTACTGGGTGAAGTTAAATGGAACATGCAACATGGAATTTGGGGTAGGCATATCAAGGCAAGGTAACACAGAGATCACAGTAGTGAAATTGTAGAGGAAGGAATGAATTCACTCGACGAAATTAATTAGAACGCAGTGCCGAGTAAACACAAAGGAAAGTTTCCAGTTGCATAGGTGATAGATGCCAAGAGAAAAAAATCATTAACTGAGGTGAAAACGTAAACAAAGGTTTCTAGTTTGTTGAGATGGGATAATCAATTGTAGCAGGTAATTATTACCTTTCANTCTAGGATAATTAAATTGTGAGGGAGAAGTACACGCCCCCTTTTTCTACAAGAGATAAATTATAAGATCAAATCCATATTACAATAAGCCATAAAGGAAGCAACATCAAGGAAGGGCAAGGTACCTAAAAATGGAATTACAGGGAAAGGTACCTAGAAATGGAATTACATTACTGGATAGCAATAAAAAGGGCCAACGGTATGTTCCTATGTTCCCTCCTAATCACGGGCTGGCTTTAAGTTGAGCCAAAGGGGAAAACACACTGAAAAGGGAAGGAATCTGACACCAATAACTTCTAAAACATTCAAAACATTAAAGGAAACGTTATGGCCATTACGAAATCGTAGGGGAGGTAGGGAAACACGTAGAGATTTTGAGAAGTCGCGGAGGGATAAGAAACTTTCTAGGCATGATAGAAAATGTCGAGGAGATAGTTGAAACGCTATGAACATTTTAGAAACGTAGAGGTGATAAGGGTGCACCTCACATAGGGTTCCTCCATGCTCAAGGGGGTTCTCATAAATGAAAACGCAGAGGAGGTAGCTTGGAAATCGCTGAGGGGATGTGCGTAAGGTTGGGAAAGGGAGTGCTGAGTGAGAGGGCTCCCAGGTGAGCCGAATTCGAGCAAGGAAAGGGCACCCAACTTACTGGGTGAAGTTAAATGGAACATGCAACATGGAATTTGGGGTAGGCATATCAAGGCAAGGTAACACAGAGATCACAGTAGTGAAATTGTAGAGGAAGGAATGAATTCACTCGACGAAATTAATTAGAACGCAGTGCCGAGTAAACACAAAGGAAAGTTTCCAGTTGCATAGGTGATAGATGCCAAGAGAAAAAAATCATTAACTGAGGTGAAAACGTAAACAAAGGTTTCTAGTTTGTTGAGATGGGATAATCAATTGTAGCAGGTAATTATTACCTTTCAGGGTTGATAGACCCTTAAGGAAGGGAGCTCACGAAGCCTATGCTGGGTGATAAATGTAGCATCGATCTTCTTGGTGAAGGGGGAAATTTCTGAGTTTATTTTCTAGATTCACATGGAGCGCGAACTGTGGAAGGATCTCCTTACCCCCAGTAAAACTGATAACCAAGTAAAAAAACGCCTCCAAAAATTTTGAACGAAGGAGGGACAGTAAGAATCCTAGCAATAACACCACTAAAGCCATAGATTAATCCATATCCACCAATTCCATGGGAAGAAAAACCTTCCAACACGCTATATTACCAACTACAGTAGTAAGTTATGGTAAGAAGGTTGTCATGTTTACCTCGCAAGAAGGGAAGGGTGATAATAAATATTTTTGTCAAGATAAAAAAAGGGATATTGTTTCTGGTACAGATATAAAAATTTAAGTTCATTGCCATTAATATATTCAACAAGAATGTTGCATGATACAAATGTATAAAATGTAAATCTTGATACCATTAAAATCGTCAACAGTATAATCGCAACGATGCAAATGTAAATGTAAATCTTACTACAATAAAAATCTTCACATTAATATTGCAGCTATACCTATATAAAATGTAAATCTTACTACAATTAAATATTCAACATCAATATCACATCTATACATGTAAAAGTAAATATTACTACCAATAAAATCTTCAACATGAATATCGAAGCTATACATGAAAAAGTAAACCTCACTACAAAATAAAACCTTCAACATGAATATCTCAGTTATACATGTAAAAATAAATTTTACTACAAAATAAAATCTTCAATAGGAATATCGTAGCCGACGATCCCGGACTCAGATATTTTCCTTGGTGGTCGGCGGTCGGTGGTCAGCGTTCCTCTCATCCTCCCACTTGCTAACCGTGAAGACCTCACCGGTACCTCCCAACCATCGCTAGGGGTACTCTTCTTCCCCCTAAGCCCCCTGAGCTGCAAAGGGGCCATGTACACAAAAACCAAAGAAAAATCTAGCTCCCAACTTGCCTCTCAAGGTCGAGCTACCACTCCCTTTTCGAGTTGGGCATCCCAACTCCCACAAGAAAAAACCGTCAAAAAAAATTTCGACAGCATAACCTTATGCATACCGATCACGGATCCATTCCCCTCCTCCATTTATTTTATAGAGTTCTCTTAGTGACTAGTAGCCAAAATGCACATTTAATTCTTTTTATTAAATTATTATCAAGAAAATCCCCCCCTATACACTTGTCACCCGATCCCTTAGTTGCACCAGAATTTTATTTTATTTATTAAATTAAATTGTCAATTTCCTTCACCCACCTAAAAGCGTTCTTAAAAACGCTCATCGATGTCCCTTTATTCCCTCACATTCCCTTAATGTCTTTCTTAAATATTAGTTGAGTTCATTTTAGGAAGTTATCTATACTAGATTTGTTCTATGTTCCACATCCCTTTTAGCAATTAACCCCTTTTTGTCTAAGTTTGAAATTAACAAGTTTTGCACATAAACAACAATTAATCTTTTTAAATATTTAATCCTCCTTTAATTTTTAAATTTAATTTTTACCCCCACTTTTCTTCATTCCCCCTTTATTACGTGCTTAATTAATTTTTAGTTCTCAGGTCCTACTTAGACCTAGGCTTTAAATTCAACTAGGCTCAATAAAAATTGGTTTTAAGGGAAATTTTATAATATAAACTTTACTCATAGAACATTTATTTTAAGGTTGACCAATTCAAAATGACATATTGTTTTCTAGGTACCTAGGTTCATTGACTCACCAGTGTTACAATTCACAGCGTACCATTCAAGACGCATTATGCGCTTCAAGGGTGTCACTCGCCTTCATTCATGTTTCATTTATGCGACGTTCCCTTCAAGACGCACTACGTGCTCCAAGGGTGTCACTCGCCTTTTGACTGATTTTGGTAGACGTCCGCCCTTGGAGTTAATACTCTGTCGGGCAACCTTGTGGGAGACTAAGGGCCTCTAAGGAATAAGGACCCCACCTTATTGCCTACCCCTTAGAATTATCATGAGCGATTGTCACATTCTACCCTCATGACATCATGGATCTCTCGAACTAGGTAATCGTTAACCTACAGTTCTAGCCATGACGGGAGTGCTAGTAGGTTGTGGCAGGGTTGCTGCCACACCTCTCCCTCAATATCTTTGGTTGTCATGCGTGACCCATTTACTCCAAATGTGAGTTTGGTTAGCAAGCTATCATCAACCTTCATCCATCAACGAAACATGTCAGCGATCCAAAATCAACATCATAATATACTAGTCATATTTCACATATGCAATAACAAAATGCTCAAACCATAAACAGTCCACTCCCTGACTCGATCCAGAGTCCAAGGAGGTCCTTCAATGCCATCGACATCCTTAATCGGTCCCGAGTCCTGCACACTCAGGAGAAACCAGTCAATAGCACCTATCGATACAATATAATCAAATAACATATCATCATATCCACAACATCAACATAATCCATAAGAGAAACAATCAATCATATAAGGAACCGGATCACTTGCACGCAAGTGTTCTCAAAGAATAAGTCCAATTGGGTGTGCACAAGAGCAGGATGTTACAGAAACATTCATAGACTTGGTGAACCATTTGGTGGAGTGAACTTGTTCATCGTAGGCTTTGCATCATACTTATGATAGAGGTTCGGTTGACAGTGTGGTGGAAGGTTGGTTTGGGCACATACCTTGTGTAGACCAAAAGAAGAATTTTTGGTGAGATGAAGCACTTTGAAAAGGTGGTTGATCACATAACTCATCGCAAAACTTGTTGTAGAGTTGAAAGCGGAGGCAGACTTGGTTGGTTTGATGTGTGATGAAATTTGGTGTCAGACCTGTTGTGCACACCTTGGAGAGACTAGGCACAAAGTTTGTCGGGTGAACTGAGCACTTGGGAAAGGTTGTTGAACATAGGATTTGTCACAAATGTTACCATAGAAGTGATCACAGAAACGAGCGCAGAGGGTGATAGACGAAGTGATTGCAAAGGGGAGAAGTTTTAGGTTGTAGCAAGGTGAAGCATGTGAGTGTGTTGGATGACTTGGGGATACCTAGAGTAGCTTCGCAATAGGGAGTTGGTTGAGCACATTTCCATCATGATGTCTTTGTGTTGTGCATCGTTGATAACAATCGTTGAGTTGATTTGGATTGTTGGACGAATGGGTAGACCACAGCATTAGTATGGGATAGCTCTTCACTGAGTTACAATAGTCAATTTGCAGTAGTATGAATTGACAGTTGAGCGGTGGGTGTATGGTGCCTTGAAACAAAAGCAATCAAGGTGCGAAGATGCCAAGGAATTGGAGATGAGATCGACCGGTGGTATGCAAATTTTGAGACTTAGATGGATTTTGAAGTTGATGGATGGACTCAACCTTTTATCGTAGCAGAGGTCTTGCAGGTTTGTGTAGTTGCAGACAATGATTGAGGGAAGTTCATGTGGAGAGTTGGTTGCTTGGGAAAGCAGTGGTCTGGGACAATAGAATTTGAACATAGTTGTAATGAACAATGTCGTTGGAAAGGTATGGTTGGTTTCAAATTCTTTCATTTCCTAAGTGTTGAGGTGAGCTCTTTGAAGGGAAGTCAGATGATGTGGTGGTTCAATTGCAATACATTTTCATGGAGAAAATTGACATACTTAAGGGTGACTCAAGTGGTGCAGATTTGAAGAAGTCATGTAGCAATTGGGATGTCTTGATGGGGAGAATGTGTAGAGAAATTTGGGTGACCTGCTTGGACAAGTCATGTGGCAGACTTAGGCAGATTTGGATACAGTCGTGGAGGTGGCTTGAGGAGGCTTCCTAACTCTTTGATGAGGAACATTCGATAGGTCGTTGCGGTGAAGTAGGTAGTGAAGTATATAGGTGTCGAGTTTGAGAGGATGCATGAGGCACCTTGGTGTTTGGTTCCTTAGCCATATTCAATGGTTCATGTGATGAATTGATTGTCACGATGATAGTGCTAGAGTTTGGACGCTTGTATGAGGTGCAAGACAGTTTTGTTCTAGGATATGGATGGAGTCAGCAAAGAAGTTGACCAAGAATTGTTGGCAATCAACCTGACTAGGTAGAACGCAAACCAAGTGACTTGGGTAGTGTTCACTCACCTTTGGTATGGGACATTGGATGAGCCAGAGTGCACCTTGGTGACTTGCAGGTGATTGTGTGATTACTCAAAGATCCAAGGAGGGTCGTTGGTTGAGGTTAGAATAAGTACTCATTCGAGCGTGCCTAAGGCATTAAAGTTATTTGAGGTGACTCATTCTACTTAGAGCACTTTGGAAAATTCATTGGGATGTTTGAGGAGTGAGGGCGTGTTGGCCAAACTCATCACATATGTTGATTTACAAAGGGATGATTTGAGAAAAGGAGGGGAGTTGAGGACTTTCCTTCATTTGGAGGATGATGCAGACAAATAGATTGCAACATGAAGATATTTCTTCAGCATGGGTTTCTCTCTTTCTTTGGGAAACATGGTTGAGGGTGAATCCTATCCATTCCAAGGCATAAAGAGGTAGACACAACAACATGGACAGGTGGTGAAGTAATGAGGAAAAGACAATCTAGACGTGCATTTTGTGGTGCAAATATTAGGAATGTTACATAAGGTGGACAATGGAGTCAAGTTGTCACAAAAGACTTTGTTTTGGGGTGACTTCATAGTGCAACAAGGTGAGGGGTGACCTTGCCTTGGTCTAAGATTTGTGCGGATGGATCGAATTTTGAAAGGAAGTGACCAATTTGTGCAATCTCAAGGAGTGTGACGGTTAGACTAGCCATTCAACTAGTTCATGACTTGGGAAAGAAAAACAACATGACAAGGGGTTCAAGAGTACAGACATGCCAGTAAATGATATCCTTGATGAATATCCTTGATGAATATTGGATGATGGAAATAGTATTGAGGAAAATATGGACACTTGCCTTAGTCTTTGGAGTTGTACGGAGTAGAGAAGATGCCACAAGAAATACTAAGTTCAAGCATGGGGAGGCACATCTGAATACGTGGACATGACAATTGGATTGATCACCTGACTAGTACAATACTTGAGACATGTAATGTGTAGAGACATGGTAGAGTTGGTTGAAGTATGATCACAACAGTGGGTCATCAGGAGTTCAACACTTACGAGAGATTTTGAAGTAAAGTGGGCAACAGTATATTGTAGCAGGCAGTGACAACAACAACAGAACCGATCAACATCAAGGCAACAACATCACAACAAGATAGTGCAACAGTGTTGGGTGACTTTCATCCTTGGAGTTGGATGAAGTGTTAGTATTGACTTAGGAAAAGGATTGTATGAAGTTGGGTGTAGTACATTTTGGTTTGTGGAAAACTTGGGGTTTCCACTTCGTAGGGAAACTTGGGTTTTCTACTTTGGTAGAATTTTGGGATTTCCAATTGGCATAAAACTTGGGGTTTCCAGTAGACTTAGTTTTTGTGGAGGCACGAGTTCGAGCAGAGACTTGGAGATCGAAGATTTTGTGGATGTTATCAGGGACGACAATGACTTGAGGTGGGGGAGGATGTAAGGTATTTAGATAGATGGGCCCGAAGACCCTTTCCCACATCCTCAAGGAGATGAAACTTGGGGTTTCTCCAACACCCAAGTTTGGAAAGTGGACACCTTGGGCATGTGAACGTGCCAAGGGGCTTGCCTAATTATGAAGTGACCAAGATATTAGGGCACACCGACATGAGGGGAGCACCAAGGTTTGGAACGCTAGTCCCAAGGGGCACAATGGTTGATGAATGCATGGGTTCATTTGGGTGGTTGGGTCCATGAAGGGGTGTGATGATTCATTTGGGTGATCGGGTCCACGAAGGGGTGCGACAATTTTTTTGGGCAACCAGGTCCGTGAAGGGGCGTGACGATTTAATTGGGAACATGGGTTTGTGAAGGGGCGTGATGGTTTACAATGATGACCTTTGGAGTCACTATAAGAGAACAAGGGTGCACAACCAAGGAAGGCAGATTTGGAAGACAAGGAGAGCAAAAAGAGCTATGTTGTTTTGAGGTAGTCTTAAACCAAGATGGGTGAGCTTCCTTAAGGATCCAAGTCGCTCCACATGGGAGGACTTGTGATGCCTTGAGGTGTATTCAGTGGAAAAAGTTGGACGAACTTATCTTGGTCCGATTTTGGGGAAGTCCAGAAACACAAGTCTATTGGAGACATGTGTAAGGCAGAACTGAAATCTCTGAAGTCTACAAAAATAAAGAGACATCGAGTTTGTAGACGAGGGAACATTTGAGGTGCACCATAGGAGGTTGCGACAAAGAGTCTTGGTGTGAAAAATATGTGTATGGGTTTCTTGGTGAGGTGAGGTGATTCATTTGACTCTTCCTGGGTTGTAAACCGAGCCGGTAGAGCTCATATTGTAACTATTTTGCAATAACAAAGACTTATCTAGGTGTTTGGCACAATTTGTGCCACCTGCACTACTTATGTGTATGTATTCATTTGTTCCGCAGTTGTTCTCTTGGTTTCTCATGTTCATGGATGTATGCTTATATATGAATAAGTGTATAAGTTGCTAACAAATGTCTAAGTATATAAGAGTTGCACTAGAGTAGGAGTGTGACGTGTCAGTAGTCTAGAATGAAGTATGATTATGCTCTAGGTGAAGAGGGGTAGTCCTGACAAAGTATCCTTAGTGTTGCCAAGCAACCAAGTGAGAAACGCCGTGATTCCACACACCCTCAAGAGGTGCACGAATGTAAGGCACACTATGGGGATGTGACATCTAGTGTTTCAAAACAATGTTAGGGACTTCACAATCTATGGTGATTCCAAGTTGGTGGTGTCATATTTGGAAGAATCATTTTCTTCTAAATACATTTCTTTGAGATTAATTATTCCCAGAGCTAAGTATCTTGCATAGGGTCTTGAAAATATAAAATTGTATCATATCTATAATGAAAATAATCAGGACACCGACAAGAAGGCCAATGAAGTAGTGCAATTGGATGTAGGGGTAGTCACATTTCCTACATATGTCATGGTTGAAATCCCCTTATCAATTTCAAAAAAATATTATATTGGGATGTGATAGTAGGTGGATGGCATAGTAATTATAAGTTGAGATTAAAAATGATATAAGCATTCTTTAAGGTTTAATATGGGCTCCCATAATGGTTACCATTGGGTTTGGTGGGATCTTTAACCTAAAAAATAATGAAATATAGATGAGGACTCTGTTAGATAAGGGAGCCAATTATACATTGCAGAAAATGTAGTTGGAAGCATGGAATCTAGAGCAAATTATATATTGCAGAAAACAACAAGGATGCAGATGGAAGCATGGACTCTATTATATATTGCAGAAGACAATAATGATGCAGATAGAAGCATGGACTCTGTTAGACGGAGGGAGCAGATTATATGCACTTATACATGAAGCAAGGATTAGGAGGGAGCTAATCCCATGATCCACTGAAGATGATGAAATATATATCCATGGTAACAACCATGAAAGACAGTATGTGTTCAATTCAACTGCAGAAGAAAAC
>SNQJ01S0091323.1:0-24816 GCA_010110895.2 Picea sitchensis | reverse complement strand
GAAAGGCAAGGGGGGTCCGGAATTCTATATGCGTCGTTGATCTGGGCGCGCAAATTGTTGCCGCTCGAACTTGCTCGTCATTTACCATGGGCGCATTATCACCCAAAACCTAGGACAAGTGGGTTTTAACCCATTCCTTTGCATTCTAACCCCCCTTACAAGAAATATCATTAACATTTGGCTCCATGGGGGATAGAGTCGTCCTTGTGATGCTCTAAGAACACTTTTGCAGATCCAGTGCCTTGCTGTTGGGCTATGGAGTCATTTATTAAACGGAAACAAAACAAAAACAATATATACAAAAACAAAAGAGCCGACTGCGGCTCAAAAAAAACATTTTTTCAAGAAATGCCCATTCATAGGGCCACTAAAAACTTCTTCACCCTCCAGATCCTGCAACCTGTAAGTGTTGTTGGGAAATACTTCAAGGATCCTGAAAGGTCCCAACTAGAGGGCGTCAAATTTACTGTGCTTGCCCCTGTCCTGCCTGGGTGCATCCCACTTGAGGATAGTATGGAGTAGAGTGAACCAGTGAAATCCCAAATTGTTCACAGAACTTGACCAGAGGCTCAGACCTGAAGGGGGCAGCATTGTTAGTGACAATCCTGCTTGGGCAGCCAAATCTGGCTATGATATCTTCCAAGAGGTTGATGATTACTTTGTGAGAAGTGCTCCTGGTGGTGACAACCTCTATCCACTTGGTGAAGTAGTCGGTTGCAGTGAGGATCCATCTATGCTGGCCACTTGAGGGAGGATGAATCTCTCCTATGAAATCCAATCCCCACTACTGAAAGGGTGCTGCAACTACCACAGACTTTAATGGCAGAGGTTTGAGTTGTTGCTTACCCGAGAACTTTTGGCATTTGATGCAACCCCTGACTTCCCTGCAGACATCAGTGAACAAAGTAGGCCAATAATACCCAGCTCGGAGGATTTTGTGGGCTGTGGTCTTCCAAAAATGATGACCTCCGTAGAGACTACTATGAAAATCAAACATTACCTTCTGGGCTTGCAGCGGGTCTAGACATCTTAATAGTATCCCAAAAGGTTCTCTCCAATATAAGGCTCGGTCAATGAGGCAATATTTGACCGCTTTGAGATTTAAATCTCTGGCCCTACTCTTTCCCAATCCGTCAGGGGGCTTTAATTCCTGTAGAAAGTACAAGATATCCCTGTACCAGGGACATGCTGCTAGTGGTATGATGGTCTGGGAATTACTGCCGGATGACTCAGCTTGCTCATTGATGAAGTTAATTCCCAAAGCCCTGCAATTAGATTCAGCCAGCAGCTTGGCCAAGCCTTGCCCCTTTATCAGCTTGGTGGGCTTAATCTCCAGGTCAAATTCTAGGATCTTGGCGATCCATTTACCTCTTCTTCCGTCTATGTCAGGATGTACGAGAATGTCCTTTACAGAGGTTGAAGGGACATAGGCAGTGATTTTTGAGTGCAAGACATAGACCCTGAAAGCTTTGAGATCTTTCACCAATGCATAGGCCTGCTTCTCCATGATCTCATATCTTAGTTCAACATCTCTCAGTGCCTTGTTGTAGAAATAAATAGGTTTCTCTCGCCCTTGATCATTTCTCTGCAACAAGACAACTGCTACTAAGTCATCAAAAGCAAATGAGAAAATCAGGAAATCTTTAGAATAATCGGGACTGATTAGCACAGGCGCCTCGGTCAATGATTTCTTTATTTGCGCGAAATATTCCCTGGGTTCAAAAATCCATTTTATTTCATGGCCCTTCCTGAGCATGGCTGTGATGTGTTTCACCAGCTCAGCAAAGTTTGAGATGAATCTCCTCAGAAAGTTAACCTTCCCCAAAAATGCCTGAACTTCCTTCTTAGACCTGGGAAGTGACAGGGCTTGGATCGCTTCCACCCTGCTTGGGTCAATCCTTACTCCCTCTGCTGACACTATGTGACCTAACAGCTTCCCCTCTTTCATAGCAAACAATGATTTCTTGGGGTTTAAAGATAGGCCATACCTTCGACACTTCAGGAAAACTCTCTTTAAGTGGCAGCAGTGCTCTTTGTCAGTTTTGGAGAAGACTGTGATGTCATCCAGATATATCACCATGAACTGGTCCTTCTCCCCGATGAAGGCTATGTCCATGGCTCGCTGAAATGTTGCTCCTGCGTTCATCAGCCCAAAAGGCATTTTGGCATACATGAATGTGCCCCAAGGAGTGGTGAAGGCTGTTTTTTCCCTGTCCTCAAGCATGACTGATATCTGATTGTATCTAGAGAAACCATCAATCATGGATATTCTCGATGCACCGGTTACCCTCTGTAGTATGTGTTCCATGTTGGGCAGGGGGTAATTGTCCTTCCTAGAGCTTCTATTCAGGTTCCTGAAATCAACGCAGAGTTTGATTTCTCCACTCTTCTTTCTCACTGGGACCAAATTGGCCACCCACTCAGAATATCTCAAGGAGACAATGATCTGGGCATACAACAGCTTCTTTACCTCTCTCTCCATGACAAGTAGCAACGTGGGATTTATCTGTCTCAGCTTCTGCTTAAATGGCTTAGCCTCCTCTTTCAGTGGAATCTTGTGCTCAATGACTGATGTGTCGTATGTCTTGAGATCTTCATAGGTCCATGCAAACACATCAGCAAACTCCTTCAGCAACTTAGTATATTCGACCCTCTGCTCCTTGGTCAAACTCCTTGACAGCTTGACGAACTTGGGCTCCTCCGGTGTGCCTATGTTGCACTCAGCTGTGTCATCATCATCACCTGAAACTTTACCCTTCACTGCCACATCATTTCCATCGAACAGTCTTTCTAATGGGACAAGTCCCCTTGGAATGTAATTGCTCGGTAGTTGAATAATCTGGCTATCAACAATTTTATTTAAAATCTCCCCAGAGTGATGATCACCTTCCATGTCAGGATTCTCATCTATGTGCATTGCAGAAAAGTCATCGATGGATTGGAGGAATTTCTCGATTTTCTGATCATCTTCAAACACCCTCCAGTGCTTGACGTTGTCTGGTACAGAGGGCCTGTATTTTATCTCAACATCGGATCTGACCCCAGGCGGTGAAGGAACTTTGAGCAAGCTAGCTGTGAAAGCTAAAAAGTCGGCTGGGGCATTTTCTTCCCTTGGAATGTAGGAAATGTTAAGAGCCAAGAAAAAATTATTAACAAGGTCCCATACCTCGTTCCTGTAATTCTTGATTCGAGGATGCTTGGTTTGATAAAAAAAATTGACCTGTTGAACAATCAGTTCCGCGTCTCCAAACACAGCCATCTCTTTAATTTCCATTTCCTTGGCAGCTCTTAATCCCAGAACCAGAGCTTCATACTCTGCCACATTATTGGTGACCTCGAATTCCATCCTGTATGAAAGAGATATGGTCTCTCGACAGGGTGATACGAATATCACTTCGGCACCTGCACCCATACTGGAGGAAGCTCCATCAAAGAACATCTTCCAAACAGAGGTGGCTGGAGGGGGTGTCTCCTGATTAAGAATGGGCTGCTTTCTGATCTGTAAAGGCACCTCAGGGGTGTGGGTGAGTTGTAGCAAACTGGAGCCTAAATCAGTGTCCAAGGCATAGATGGGATGATTGGTAGGGTTGGCTTCATCACTGATTATGTAGGCCAGTTGGGCTTCTCTGTATAGTCTCCTATGTTCCCCTCCAAATACTGGGATAGTGGCATATGTGAGGTCCATATGCAAGGTTCCCCCCAGTCTTTTTATCCAAGATCTTGACAACAACATGCCAAACTTAGGGGGAACATCAGCTACCACAATATCCATGACCATACTTTTCATGGGCAGTTGAAACAAAGAAACTGTTAGGTCCTTGATTACTCCCAAACATTGAACCCTCCTAGAGTCAAAAGAATAGAGGTCATGATAGGCTCGGGTGACTTCTAGTCCCAAATCTTCCATGGCAGTTTTGGGCATGAGGTTGTGAGAGGCCCCTGAATCCATAAGGCAATTATGTAACACTTTGTCATGTATGTTCAGGGATGTGTAGAAGGGAGGGGATGAATCATCTCTATCTTCTACCATGGGACCTAGGACAACTACAGGCCTCTCATCTTGGAGGTTTATGGAGTCTGTGAGTGGGTATGAGGCTTCAGATTTCAAAAGGTTAGAGAAGCTCTTTTTGAATTCACCATGTTTAATTATCTCGGTGAGGGGCACAGGGATCCTGATCTTTTGAATTTCATGCTCGAAATTAAAAGGGGATGTAAGCTTTGGAATTTCTCTAATCTCGGGAACATGATTTTGGACAATGGGAGAGAGAGGTTGGGCCTTCTTACCTCTGTGACTGTCTGCTACCTCCTTAGCAGGCTTCTCTGCTCTAGTGGATGACTCAGGAACATCAGGTGTTGCTACCCTTTGGTCGGACCGCAGGTTATACCTGCCTCGACCGCCATTAGCTTTGTCTCCCTTGCTCAGTTCATTTAGCTGAATATCCATGAGAGACTCTTCATAGGCTGTCCGAGTAAGATGAGGAAAAGGAGGAGTGTCTTCTAAGCAGTGGATTTCAGGGTCAAGCTCATCTGTTTCTCCTTCCTTCTCATCAGCCACCAGATTGTTCTGAAAAGGGGCCTGAATCCTTTGGTCTTTTCTGTCTCTTCCTCTTTCCCTGTGTATAGTCGGGGGAGCCACGTTATTATTTGGCCTTCTGAAACCTCCTTTATCTTCGACGTTCTGAGGGCCCTTATACATTTGTTTCCTTTCCACCTTCAATCTCTGCACTTCTTCAGTCAGAAATTTCATCATTTATGCCAGTTCATTCACTTGAGGGTGGGGTACCGATGGGCCAGAAGTTGAGGTTTCAGATCTTCCTTTTCTTCTATCTGCGTCAGCTTTTCTCCTCAGTCTATCAGCTGCCAGTATATTGGATTCCACTTCTACAGAAGTGTCTTGCATTTGAGCTAAAGAGGTAGCTCTTCTTTCTCTTAATAGCAGGCAGAAATCAGGATCAAATGCACCAGCATATGAAATTTGGGCAGAGGCTTCCGAGGGCTTTATCTCTGCAGGGATATTATTGTACATCTTATTAAATCTTTTGGAGAAGTCAGAGACAGAATCTCCTTCCACTTTCCTCAGAGACCCAAACTCTGTCATGTAATACATGAAATATTTTCTATCTCTCCACTGCCTCATGAAAACGTTATCCAAGGCTTCAATGCCAGCGATAGATCCAGGGGCCAATCCTCTGAACCATTTCCTAGGCTCCCCATCCAGGCTCTGGATAAAGACTCTCATCCAGACGTCTTAATTCTCAATATTCAAGTTGTCTGCATAACTGTAAAAATCAACTAGGTGCTCTTCAGCAGTTATATCCCCTTCTCCCGTGAACTTGGGCATATATTTCAAATAATCTCCAGCAGGGAGGGGATTCATAGGATGAGGGAAGATTAAAGGAGCATATCGAGCAGCAACTATGGCGTCCATTCTAGTCATAGGAGGATTAGCACCATCCATAGGGGTATTAGGTAGAGGAGAACTCGGAGGAGAAGGAGTGTGGACTGGAGAAGTCGGAACAGAGGTTCTCAGGGGAGACAACGGAGAAAACAGAGAGAGAGACAAGGGACTTGAGTGTGCAGACGCTTCTCTCTGTTCAGTAGTAGCAATAAAAGGAGGGGTGGTGAAATCTTCAGAAGGTTGAGGTCTTTGTTGAGGCACAACTCCCAGGGAGGGGGGAGTGACAAGGATATCTCTTTCTGATACCAGACCAGGAGGAGAAAACTCAGCAGGAACACTCCCAAAGTTCAGAAAACGGGAAAGCTCAGAGGAAGGACGACTAGGAAGCTGAGCACTGGAAAACGTAGTTCTCACAGAAGGGGATGGCGTATTACCTTTTTCGACGATGGAAGCTTCTCTTGCAGAGCTCTTTCCCTTTCTACACACTGCTTCTGGGTCAGCTTCTGGTGTAGCTAAAGGCAAGTGTGGATTTGACCTCTTGTGTCTGCCTCTCGAAGCCACAATTGATAGAACAGGTTCTCCCCAGCGGAGTCATCACAATGGAGTCGCCAGGTGCACAGTAGCAATATTCAAGTTCTGATTTCTGATGCACCTTCAGAATCAGTTGATCTTTGTCATTCAATCCCGGGGAAAATATTCAACTTCGTCCCCGGCAACGGCGCCAGAAATGTTAGTGTCAGAAGTCACTCCTGGATTGCTTGCAGGAGAAGAGCCTGACACCCATCAGTTTAATGTCACGATTTGTTTTAAAGAGGTGATCAAATGGAGGAAAACTCTAAACGATATCATTTCAACTCAGAAACTAGGCTAGGCATGCATGAACGAGTGAGGTCTTGATAAACTTCAAACAGTGAGTTGCAATAAAGGGTGAGTAGGAGGAAGACTTGCATGAGAAGAGTGCGAAGGTCTATCATAAACATTAGGTTCATAACAGACTGGAGAAGAAAGCATCCGAACACAAAATCCTTTTATATTCAAACACAAAAGACCAGAGAATACAATAATGCCACAACAAATCCTTTATCATAACAAAATTGCAGTAATCCACGCGAATCCTTCAACTGTGAACTCTCTGGCATGAGATGAAACATAGATGAAAGGGAGAACTGTTTGTCATAAACCAAGAAGTCTTAAACACAGATACATGACTAGGAAACCAGAATGTTTGTTGAAACTTTACAGTCGGGATCTTAGCTCTACCATCGATAGATACAAAAATGGTGAAAATGCCTTCATATACTCAAAACAACAACCGCAGCAAAATCAAGACACTGCATTGAAAGCTTTGCGTCTGCATGGCTTCTGATAGTCAACATCTGAGGGATCGTGCGACTTATGTCAGACGCAATCTAACTCTTTGACAATTCCAACGGCGAATCGACGTGCCTTTAATTCATTGCCGTGCTTTCCCATTATGACGGAGGAGATGTCTAACCACCACCAACCGCTTCAATAACTGCTCCCTCAGGATTGAGGCTGGCTCGGCCAACTTGGCACCTTCGGGACATGGAGGGCCTCTTGGGCTGCCACCTGGAATAACTGACTGGCTTGAAGAATGAGCGTGAAGGGCAGCGCGAAGGATGTGGCGCATGACAGGAGTGGTGGCGTCGGATCATGAGGGCGTAAACAAAGTGGCGAGGTGCGAAAATGGCGACGGAGGAGGGCGCATGGCAGAAGACATTAGGCGGAAAAGGGGGGAAAACGAGAGATAATGGACTTTCTCTTTGGCGAGAGGCTGACGTGGAAAGGAGCAGGACACATGGCACGCGATGAGTGGATGATGAGAAGGAAGGAGGACCACGGGGACCAAAGGGGGGAGGTGGACGGATGACACACGGCAGCAGGAAAAAGGTGGTCCTGGAAGATGACATGACGGGAGAAGGGCCCACGCAGGCTAAACACAGGGCAGCTGAGAATGATGGGATCACCCGAGCACCGTTGATCCGGGCGCTAAGATCTCGGCCGTCGGAAAGCTCCGTTCGCGATTCCGGACCCCCCCCCCCTCCCCTCCGCTTAAAGGTAGAAAGGTAGGGGGGGTCTGGAATTGCCTTGATCGTCGTTGATCCGAGCGCGCTGATCTGGTCCGTTGAAGAGATGCGCCCGTGATTCCGGACCCCCCGCTTAAAGGTAGAAAGGCAAGGGGGGTCCGGAATTCTATATGCACCGTTGATCTGGGCACGCAAATTGCTACCGCTCGAACTTGCTCGTCATTTACCACGGGTGCATTATCACCCAAAACCTAGGACAAGTGGGTTTTAACCCATTCCTTTGCATTCTAACCCCCCTTACAAGAAATATCGTTAACAGTACCTATCATTTGACACCCTTATTCTCAGTGGTCCCATCCACCCCTCCTGACCCCCTGTGTCTCCCCTATCCCATTTGCGTGCCCATTTTTCCAAATGGCCACCACCCAAGCCCAAGAAATCAATAGATTGATTGCTGACAACCTCCAGAACAAGGAGGACATCAAGAATATCAATTCCAACCTTATCTCACTCAATTTTGTTGGTCAAACTCTCCAAGACCAAAGTGCTCACATCAAAGACCTCAAAGACATAAAATCCACACTTGACAACTTCATGGGATGTTCCTCGAACCCTTCCTCTTCTGAACAACCATCCTATCAGGATGACCACGACTCTTCCCATTACCAAGGTCCTCGTACTACCTACTTTTCTCAAGACCTCCGCCCTCCCAGAATTGCGGTGAACAAATTTGATGGCTCGAATCCCACAGGCTCGGTCACCGAAATGGAACATTACTTCTCTTTGCATGGCATTACTGATGATTTAGCCAAGCTTCGCTATGGTATCTTACATCTGGATCCAGAACGCTGGAAATGGTGACACTGGAAAAAAAAGGCCCACCAAGGGTATGTTTCTTGGACATAGTTTGTGGCAAATCTTTATGACCGCTTTGACTCTGACACCCACATTTATTCTGTTTGAACAAGTTGAAGCAGTTTGGGATAGTAGAAGACTTTATCACCGCATTTGAGCACTTGTATTTCATAGCGGAGGGCATTTCATATGCTTTCTTCAAGGAATTCTTTATATGTGGCCTAAAAGATGAAATTTGTTCCCATGTTCTTATGGCATAACCCAGACTTGGTTGGTTGGAAACTACTCAACGAGCCAAGGAATCAAAACATATTGTCTCCTCCCAGATCCACAAACCATCCTTTCCTCCTTGCCCTAAACCCACCACTTCTGCCCCTCATGCAACTCCCCTCAAGATCTAGAAATTAACCATGGTCGAAATGGTTGAACGTCAACTCAAGGGTCTTTGTTATAATTGTGATGACAAATATTTTCCAGGGCACAAGTGTAAGGAACAAAATATTTTTATGGTCATGACTAAGGATATTTCTGAAGAGGAGGTTGTTGTTTCACCCGTGGATGAACTACCATCGCCATATGATCTGACGCCACCCTCTAATCCACCAGAAGTTGACCCGGTGATTTCACTTAATCCCCTCACTCGCTTCTCTTCTCCCCAAACTCTCAAATTAATTGGTTACATCAAAAATATGAAATTCATCATCCTTGTGGACAGTGGTAGCACCCATAATTTTACTGATCGTCACATTGCCCAAGAAGTCAATTGTTACATCTGTGTCATCAATAATTTTCAAATCATGATTGCTAATGGAGGTTCCATGAAATATGGGGGACGATGTGAAAATGTGCGGCTCCAAATTGGTCAGTATCAACTGAAATCCCATATGTTTGCTATCTACATAGGTGGTTGTGAAATTTTTCTCGGTGTCGAATGGTTACGCACTCATCCCCATTCTCATGGATTTTAAGGACTCAAACATGAAATTCCAATAGGAGGGACAACCATATAAGTTCCAAGGCATCACGACAGGATCCCCTGAGATCATTAGTTCCCATCGCATGGAAAATCTCCTCAAAAAGGGTCATTATAGAATTATTGAGAAACTCCACTCCATTCATGTTGTTGAGACACCTTCTATGCATCTCGACCTCCAATATATCCTCTCCCGCCACCAATTTGTTTTTACCACTCCCAAAGAACTTCCCCCTTCCCATGGCATCCATGATCATTCCATCCCTCTCATACCAGGAAATTTTCCTCCCATTGTTTGCCCTTATCATCATCCCTTTGCCCAAAAGAATGAAATTGAGAAAATTGTTCATGAATTGCTAGAAACGGGTTTGTCCATCCTAGTACCATCCCCTATTCTTCCCCTGTGGTCATGGTACTCAAGAAAGAAGGTAATTGGAGCATATGTCCTGATTTTCTCACCCTTAACAAACTCATAATCAAAGAAAAATTCCCCATTCCTTTGATTGATGACCTATTGGATGAATTGAGTGGTGCTCAATACTTCACAAAACTTGATCTACATTATGGCTACCGTCGAATCCATATGAAAGAAGAAGACATTCCCAAGATTACATTTCGAACTCATGAGGGTCATTATGAGTTCTTAGTAATGCCCTTTGGATTTTGTAATGCTCCCTCCACTTTCCAAAGTCTTATGAATCATGTCTTTCGTCATTTTGTCTTAGTTTTCTTTGATGATATTCTCATCTGTAGTAAAAATTTGGCATCCCATCTCTCCCATGTGAATCAAGTTCTCCATCTACTCTTTAAGCACCAACTTTT
This sequence comes from Picea sitchensis, assembly GCA_010110895.2. Lineage (NCBI taxonomy): Eukaryota > Viridiplantae > Streptophyta > Pinopsida > Pinales > Pinaceae > Picea > Picea sitchensis. The sequence continues at coordinate 14,720 of SNQJ01S0091323.1, read as the reverse complement.
CCTCAAACAAACTAAATGTGCCTTTAGAGCCTCATAAGTGGAATACCTGGGTCATATTGTAGGAAAGGATAGTGTCCGGGTGGATCCTAAGAAAATTGAAGTTATGCAGGATTGGCCTTGCCCTAAAAATATTAAGATCTTGCGTGGTTTTCTAAGTTTAACAGGCTATTATCGATTTTTTTTTTCGGAATTATGGCATAATTGCAACTCCTCTCACTTCTCTATTTAAAAATAATGCTTTCACTTGGACTCCAGCTGCAGATCACTGCTTCCAATCCTTGAAAGATGCTATGTGCTCGATCCTTATCCTAGCACTTCTAGACTTCACAAGGATGTTCATATTGGAATGTGATGCTTCCGAGAAAGGAATTGGGGCCATCCTCATGCAAGATGGTAGGCCTTTGGCCTTCACTATCAAACAACTTTCAAAGATATATTTGGGCCAATCCATTTATGAAAAGGAAATGTTAACTATTTTTTATGTTGTGGATCTCTGACATCCTTATTTATTGGGTCAACGCTTCCAAATAAAAACTGATCATCAAAGTCTTAAGTAGTTTTTGGAACAATGAATTTCATCACCGAAGCAACAAAAATGGGTGACCAAGCTATTTGGATATGATTATGAGATCATTTACAAGAAAGGAGAGGAAAATGTAGTTGTGGACGCTCTTTTCTAGAAATATGAAGAAGACGGGTCCCTTTTCTCCCTCTCCTTCATTGTACCAAATTGACTCCAAGTTGTTCATCAGGAATGCCCACAAGACCCCAAAAATTCTAGCATGATCCACCAATTGCAACACAATTCTCCAGTGTCTCTAGGGTACTCTTGGCACAATGAAGAGCTTCGCTACAAAGGCCATTTGTATTTATGCAAGCAATCACAACTTAAATCCATGGTGCTTTCTGAACTGCATGCTTCACCCACAACTGGGCATTCAGGGTTTATCAAAACCTATGAACGGGTCAAACATTATTTTTTCTGGTATGGTACGAAACAGGATGTCTGCACCTTTGTGGTCGAATGTGAGGTATATCAATGCAACAAGGGAGAAACAATTAAATCTTCGGGAACACTCCAACCGCTTCCGACCCCCCTACTATTTGGCGAGATATTTCTATGGATTTCATCGTTGGCTTACTTAAATCAGGAAATAAGTTAGTCATTGATCGTCTTTCCAAATATTCTCATTTTTGTGCTCTTCAACACCCATTCACCGCATCCACAGTGGCTCAAATCTTCATGGATAATATCTTCAAGCTTCATGGCATGCCTAATTCTGTTGTCTCTGACAGAGATCCCACTTTCACCAACAATTTTTGGCAAGAATTGTTCAAGCTACAAGGCACCCTACTGCATCTCAACACCGCTTATCATCCCCAGATGGATGGATAGACTGAAGTTGTCAACAAGTGTTTGGAAACATATTTGAGGTGTTTTTCATATGAGAGGAAAAATCGGTGGGCTCAGTGGTTACCCCTAGCTGAATGGTGGTATAACACATCTTACCATACAGCTACTCGCATGACTCCTTTTGAAGTAATATATGGCCAAAATCCACCATATTTTCTCTCATACTTGCCAGGGGTTTAGAAGGTTCAAGAGGTTGACAAAAATATTACAGTCCGAGAGGCTATTCTTTGTGCCCTCAAAAGATAATTTGGTCATGGCTCAGAATCACATGAATCAACAAAAAGATCAAGGTCATTCCGAATGAGAATTTACTGAAGGGGATAGTGTGTTTCTTCGACCAAAACCTTATAAGCATACTTCACTCAAAGCTGAACATTGTCAAAAAAATTCTCCCAAATTTTATGGTCCTTATACTATGCTCAAGCAAGTGGGATCAATGGCCTACCAGATAGCTCTACCCAGTCAGTCAAAGCTCCATCCTGTTTTTTATGTCTCCTGCTTAAAGAAGGTGATTGCAACTAAGTGCCAAAGTCAAACTAGTTTCCATGAGTTGGATGAATAAGGTTCCATCTGGTTGCAGCAAAAATTAGTCTTGGACCAACGAGAGCATCATCTCCGTCAACGCACCATCAAGGAAGTGTTAGTCCAGTGGAAAGATACAACTCCAGAAGATGCCAGCTGGGATTCGACCACCATTCTACAACAATTTCCTCACCTTAAGCCTTGAGGACAAGGTTGTTCTTCAAGGGGGAGGGAATGCTAGGGACCTAGCCTGTCTAACCCATCTCATAGGTAGAATAATATAATTCCATGTAATAAAGGACAATATTAATAAGGCCTAGAAATAAGGAAGAATAATTCAAATGTAAGAAGACCTAATAGAAGCTTTCTCTTCTAGAAGGATCTTCTTCTGTATTCTTCTTTTGGATAGATAGATTTAGTATAAATAGAAGTATAGGGTATGATAAGTCTTGTCTTGAGAATTATTGTAATAGAGCTTTATTCTGCCAGAGGTTTCCCCCTCGAAGAGGCAAGTGAACATTGTTTCCTATCAATAAAGGTATAATTTTTGTGTTGTGGTTTCATCTATTGTGTTGTTTCGTTTTTATTCTCTACAATATTTTAGTTTTCATCTATTTTAATAGATCCAGTACCTTACACCCAATCACTCCCAAAAGATATGTACATATAAGGGTGAGTGCAAGCTAATGCTGGTTTCTCATGGCATGTTAGTGGTAATGAAAACCTGGAAAAAAATCAATCTGTTAACTTGGAGGAATTATTCAAGGTACTTTTACAATGAATTTGAATATGGTGTAAGAAGATGAAACGTAGGAAATTGAATTAGCTTTCCAAATATACAACTTTTATTCATAGACATTGTGAATAATTAGGTCAAATTTGTTTTTTTGTAACGGTGGTATCTTATTTTTCCAACAAAATATAAGGTATATGTTTTTGTTCGTGTAGGTGTTAAGTATCTTAACAATGAAATTTCGTTCCCAAAACTTGCATTCTTGTAGAGAACTCGTTTTTTATCGTGCCGTGTATTTTTTGGAAATTTTTAATATTAATTTTATATATTTTTTTAAATTATCAAAGTCAACATATGTCTGAAATTACAATGTCTTTTGTTCGTGCAGACTAAGAGGGTCTTAACATGATCAAAAAAAAATTAATTTTTTCTATATTCTAGGTATTTATTTCCTATAGTTCTGCATATAACTCATTTGAGAAATGGTTAAGCCGATAAAAAGTTATAGCATAAATAAGAGAGGTATGTATTCTAGGATTTTGATATAGGCGAAGACAAAAATAGATTAAAAATANNNATATATATATATGAAATCTACATAGCCAACTCGATATATGTCTATAGTTGCGTCAACAACTGAATTGTTTATCCTATAAAAAAATAACATCAAAGACAAAGATATAGACGGGTATTCACAAAAATGGAGGTTTTTATCAATTTGTAGACTGAAACACTAGGTTTGTCATCCCGAACCTAAATATGAGCCAACTAAGTCAATGTACACCTTTTCAATCCCAGCCCAGCCAAGTCGCTCGCTGACTGGACCAGAGGTCACATGTTCGACTCCCCAGGAGTTCATACATTTTTCCACAAACTACAACCAATGGAGGGGTGCCATGTGTCACCATCACACTTGCCCACAAACATGCCAAGTGTCAAACTTGGATTCGTCCACCTGCAATTTCCCATTCAGGGCCACTGTACCTGCCACATCACTGTATGATCGTACGGACTGTATAATCAACTGACACGTCAGCATTGTACGAACTGTACAGTCAGTTTTTTTTTTTGCATGTTTGACAAAACGAACAGACCGCAATATCTTTTGCATACAGTGTTCGTTTGAGCCTATTAAATTTGTGTTGGGTTTGTATCGATGAGACCTACGCACATGTACGTTTTGAAGCCATTCTGATCACTTTTGATTTGTAGGCCTTCCTGGACCCATTTTGGTTCCTGGATCCATTCTGGATCAGATATCCCCTCAACCAACCTCACACGACCTCATTCTTAACTTTGGTGTAAGCGGAGTCTCCTGAAGTCACCAATTATACAATGGATTTCACCACTCCCTTAGTCAGACACATATGTTGATTTAATAGCCTTGGAGAAGTTTACTCACAAAATCCTATTCCAAGGCTCCAAATCCTAAGCTAGTTTGTGCACCCTAGAAAAATAAAATCATTACTAATCAATTTTAAATTATAGCGTTGCTTTTAGTGGCCTTTCTTACTCAAAAATGTGTGGTCGTGAAACTAGTGATGTTATGACTCAACAAGTAAAATAAATGAACATCAATACAATGCAAAGTCCTAACTTCAATTCCCAATAAATGATATGGTTTTCAAGATGCAATTCTCAATTTAGTTCTGCAATTCCAAATAAAATGAAATCTTTCTTTACATGTACTAAAATCAATGATAAGGACTCAAAAGATCAAATGCCAACAATGTAAAATGCCTAATATTTTTGTATTTTTAATATAAAAGAATGAAAATGCAAGGACTGAACAACAACTTGATATGAAAACTCTATTGTATGTAAACAGAGACAAACCAAGTAGGATATCAAGGAGCAAACAACCAGCCCAATATGCAAGGACAATCAAATGAAAAGGATGATGAGAAAGGCACTGCCCAAAAATTCAACCAAAGAAAGGTTTCCTATCATTCCACATACACTTAACAGTCGTAACAGAGACCCAAAAAGACTCAACAAGCCTCAAAACCTATCCAACAACCATCAAACCAAACAACCAAGAAACAAAGGGTGATGTACGCGATTGTTCAGGGGAAAAGCGTGTATATACGCCTCTTGCAGAAGGGAAACATGCATATGTACGCGACTGTCAAGTAAAAACCCGCGTATATGTGTTAAAACACAACCAAACTAAGAATAAGGCTAAGAAACTCATACTCGGAATTAACAGAGGATGTCAAGCATTCATATGAAAAGAAACTCAATATAAACAAGAGTAATCTGAGGAGAAAAACACTCCAAACCCCGAAAAAGAAGATTTTATCCCAATATGGTCACCAATTCTATTACGAGGAAAATCTCTCTATGGCTAGGGGTAAACCACAACAGAGGAAAATGACTGCATAAATCAAATATAATCTCAGGCATGTTATATAAAAAAATATGCTAGCAAGACAAGATAAAAGGCCTACCTCATCCAGACATTCAATGAAGTCCACCGTTGAGAACTTGACTTAAAGCAATACACCTGCAACAACTTGTCTTCAACAACCAAGAAACACAAGCATATGGTGAAAATATATAATGTTAGCACATTCAATAGAATAATCCATCAACATTCATAACAAATACGCCCATGGAATAACAATATAAATATTTGCAAGATATTAATTGGACAAGAAAAGAGTATTTCTATTAAAATGTAATCAGCAGAAGTGAATGAATTACAAACTTTTGTGTTGGCACAGTTCATAACTTAGAAACTAAGTCCCTTCCAGTTGGGCCTCTACCACTTCAATCCTCCACCAAAGGCAAGCTCATATAAGAGAGACAATGAGGTTCTCAATCAAGTTGGGAAGATCTTGGGGGCTGAACAATGTGTTCAGACTTAAAAGGACAAAGGGATGTAGACTCAATATGAAGTAATTAATTTCTCCAGAGTAACTTTGCTCTCAAAGTTGAATTCTTCTCCTCTTTTCCATAGCTCGAATTTGGCCCATTTGTAGCCTTCAAGTGGAACTGAAGGGTCGATTGAGAACATTTCTAGTATATGGAATGTCAAGGATCATGGATCTCGTGATGTGACATGGAACCCCGACACCATTTTTTAATTTTGGGCACAAAACCCGATGTACGCAGGTTGTAGTGGTGCAACCTGTGTATACACATGTTGTACAATAGGTAGGGAGCATATATGTTGAAAAATAATGTTTTTAGCTCCGGGATTTGAAAAAAGGGACTTCAAGTCTGCATAGGGAAATGGAAAAAGGCCTTCTACACAAGTTTGCATAAGGGAGGCAAATCTTGCTATAACATTAGGGAACATATTAAATTTGATAGTCTGACATGATTAGTTCTAGATATCACTGCTCTTCATCATCACTGCTAACTTGTTTCTTTAAATCAGTCTAGCAGTCTGACATATTAACTCTGACACTGCTAACTTGTTTCTTTAAATCAGTCTAACAATCTGACATATTAACTCTAACAGTTTGAGATGCTTAGTTCTCCAATCTCACCACTTCTTCATCGTCATGCATCACTTTCTACACGTTGCAGTATTGCATCTACTACACCATCTTAAGGTGAGGTGCATTCTACAGTGCCTAATATAATATTTCTCATTGACACAACCTTCTCATAGACACACCTTATGTGTGACGATGTGCAACTACTGCAATGCTTAACATGCACTTGGTGACGATTTGGATGCTTTTAGTTGCATTGATATTTCTTTGTCGGGATTGAAGAATCTCTGATAGACACAATATTCTCATAGACACAATCTTCTCATAGACACAATCTTCTCATAGACACACCATATGTGTGACAGAGTGCAACTTCTGTAACGCTTAACAAGCACTTGGTGATGATTTGGGTGTTTTTCGTTGCATTGATTTTGATTTGTCGGGATTCAAAATTCTTCATAGAAGGTTCAACAATCCTCTCACTAGTTGTTGAGCTAATATGCAATATTGATATCTGATGATGCATGTCATGGATTTTAGCTAGCTTTTTCATGGTAAAGATTGTTGTAATTTTGACACCCATTGAAGTGATTTTTTGTTTTATATTTGATCCAGATTTTATGAGCAGAACGAAATGAATACAGATTATTATTATTCTTAACACAAAAACACAAGGAAAAATAACAGAGATACAATAAAACTGGCTTCTATTCAATAAGGAAATAAGTTTAAACTGTAAAATGCAGACTGAAAACAAGCTTGTTAGAATGGTGGTGGCTTATCTTTGAGAAGAGATGTGACGACTGCGCTCATTCTCAAGAAGATGGTTACAATGAGGCTCTCCAAGCCTTTTGACAATAAACAGGAATGCCAAAACCCTAGACATCTAAAAACCTAACCCTAGGAGATGAAGCGCCAAAAGTCATGTGGGCCCCGTTGGGGTAAGTTAGTACATCAACTTCTTGGGGTCATAACTTTTTCATACAATCTCTGTTTTATGCACACGATAGCCTGTTGGAAAGGTCTATCCAAGGACTACACATGTTTCCATCACTATTTGGTTAAGGCCTGCAGTGTGACTGTGGAGAGACCTAAAAACGTTGTTTAGGGCCTCAAAATGGCCCCAAAAGTTCGAGACCTGAAAACTAGAAAAAAAATACCAAAATGAGCTAGTTGGAATAGGTGGGAGGCCACCGAAATCCATCTGTATCAATCCTCCCTCCTTAGGATGAAATGGTCTCCATTGCGTTGAGTTCCCCCATCAGATGAGGAAATTTCTGTTGAATTTGGCCCCTAGTGAGCCACTTGCCTTGGTGTAGGAGATGCCCTACTTTGACAACTCGATAAATCTGGATCCTCTGCTGGAGAGTTCCCTTGACCTATGTTTCCACAATCTGATCACTAGATTCCTGTTGCATGCAGTCAGGTTTGATCTCTATTGGTGTAAATTGTTTTGCATTCTCTAAGGTGTCCAATAATGGTGGGAAATATGGCTGAAGGAGATCCATGTTGAACACTGGGTGCAAACCAAGAGAAAGGGGGAATGTTGACCTCAAAAGAATTATCACCCACAGCCTTGGTGATGATGTAAGGTCCATAACGGAGTGGGCGAAGCTTTCGATGGGGCCCTATAATGAGTTCTTTCTGCAAGTGAAACCAAACTTTGTCTCCCACCTGAAACTTATGTGGCACCCGATGTTGATCATGGCACTGCTTGTACTTGGCATTGGACTTCTGTAAAATGTCATGAACCTGTTGGCAAATGTGCTAGATTGGATAAATGAACTGGGTGGCTTTGTTAGCTTCAATTGGAGCAGGTGATGAGTCAGTCGGGGTGGCCGTAAGGGGTAGTGCGAAATCCATGGTACCCAATGGTTGGAATCCCAACCCCACCTAAAAGGGGTTGTGGTTGGTTGAGCTATGTAGGGCTCAGTTGTATCTATGTTGAACATAGAGAAAATTCTCATCCCATGTGTGGGGGTGCTTGGAATTGTACATGCGCAAGATATGCATGATCATCTGATTGACAACCTTGGTTTGGCCATCTGTCTAGGGGTGGAAGGCAGTGGATTTGGTGAGCTTGGTGTCCAGTAGTGACTAGAGGCGTGACCAAAATGTGATGAGGAACCGACTATCCCGATCTGAGACAATGGTTTTTGGGATTCCAAAATGTACCATACTCATTCAAAGAAGAGCTTGGCAGTGGCCTCCATTGTGATTTTCTTCTTGCAGGCGGCCAGAATAACCATCTTGGAAAAGAGATCAACAACCAAAAAAACATAGTCATTTCCCCTCTTGGTGGACGGAAGGACCAACATGTAGTCCATTTATATGGATTCCCATGGCCTGCCAGGAGTAGGAAGTGGGGTGTACAGACCTTGTTTCTTAATGGTCGGTTTGGAAATAGCACAGGCAGTGCAAGACCCAATATACTTGTTAACATCCTATTGAAGTTTTGGCCAGCAAAAATGTTGATGCAACACTGCCACTATCTTTTCGACGCCAAAGTATCCTACCACCCGATTGTAGCGGGCTTCCGAAATCATCTTTGCTCACTCTCTTGATGGAACACAGAGATGGACCAGATGGCAGAACAACCTGTCCTTAATATGTAAATTATTAACAACTCAGTTTGCGCCCAACATTTGGTAGGTGGTGGCGAAGTCAGGGTTTGTCCCATAGAGGTGGTGCCATATGGAGGTCTCGTGGCCGCAAGAGTCTAGCACCTTGGTGAGTGCTAGGACTAGAGGTTAGTTGAGGAAATCAACAACTTGGTTGGTACTTCTTGTTTTATACTTGATGTTGAGGTGGAATTTCTGCAAGTATGTGGACCACTTCTTATGGAGGTCATTATGCAATTTTCCTTGTGTCTGCATGAACTACAATGGCTTATGATCTGTGTGGATGACTGTCTCCTTCCCAAGAATGTAATGCCTCCACTGGGGGCAGGCTTACACAATGGATTACATTTCTTTGTCGTAAGTAGGGTACTTATGGATGACATCTGATAGTGGCTCACTATGATAGGCCACGGGGTGGCCATGCTGAGTGAGGACTGCACCCACAACATAGTCTGGAGAATATGTCTCGATCTCAAAGGGTTGTTGCAGGTCCGATAATGAAAGTATTGGGGTTGATCACAAGTGTTGCTTCAAATCATTGAATGCTTGTTGTTGGGATAGGCCCCACACAAATTTTTCCTTACCACCACCCTTGGTTACTTAGTTGAGGGGCCATGCAATATGGGAGAATCCCAACACAAACCTGCGATAGAAATTGACAAGGCCTAAGAAGCTCAGAATCTTAGTGAGTGTGGTTGGGGCTGGCCAGTCACGAATGACCTATATCTTGGATGGATCCACATGCACACCATGCTGATCAATGATGTAACCTAGGTACTGGACCCTGTCCATGTCGAAGGATCATTTTTCCAAGTTGGCATATAGCTTGTGCTGCCACAGGGTGTGCAAAACCTGTTGAATATGTTGCAAGTGTTCCGCCTAAGTTTTGTTGTAGATGAGGATTTCATCCATATACACCACTACAAAAGCGTCGGTGAAAGGTCGCAGGATATCGTCCATCATCCTCATGAAAGTTGCTAGAGAATTTATCAAACCAAAGGGCATGACCAACCATTCAAAAAGACCTTCTTTTGACTTGAAGGTGGTCTTTCATACATCTATCTGTTCTATTCGTACTTGGTGGTAGAGAGACTTCAAATCAATCTTACTGAAGTATTTGGGCCCCTTGAGTTGATCAAGGAGATATTCGATTCGGGGAATCAGGTACTGGTTCCTGAATGTGATTTTATTTAGGGCCCGATAATCAATGCAGAGTCGCCAGATCCCATCTTTTTTCTGCACAAACATGATTGGTCTCCCACAAGGCGATGAGTTGGGATGGATGTGCCCCTTGTGGAGAATTTCTTGGATCTATTGCTTGATCTCCTCATTATCTAACAGAGAGAAGCAATAGACTGACCCATTGGGTAGCGGTGTGTCAGGGATCAGATCGATGGGATGCTTGACCTGACAGTGCAGAGGTACCCTGATAGGTGAGGAGAATATATCTTTGTATTCTTTCACGACCTTATCCACTTGCTTATGTTGTGTAGAAAGGTCGACTGCGGAGGCCCTGGATGTGGCTGCAATATTTTGCTCACTCTGAGAGGGAATCATGAAGAAGACAAACTTCCTGGTTTGAGAGATGATCTTTCTACATTTCTTGGCAGAGATCAAGGAAATAACACTAGGTGGCAATGCCTCGGGTATCTTGTACAATTTCCTGTCCAAATTAATAATAACACTATGAGGCCTAGACTTATATACATCATGAAGTTTCCATAAATAAGTTTGGACCAAAAGAACATCACAAACTTCGAGAGGAGAAACACACAATACCTCATCTTTGAAGGGCTTGATGTCATACGACAGGCGACATTGTTGGCTAACACGGAGATCGCTTCCTTGGCAGAGCCATCCAATGGTGTAGGGTTGTGTGTGCGATGTTGTCGGAAGGGCTAGCCGTTTGACGACCTGTGTTGAGATGAGGTTCTTCTGGCTACCACTATCAATGATGAAGTGCAGCGGGGTGCCTTTCACCCACATCTATGAATGAAAGAGGCGCTCGCCTTCCTCTGGCTCATTTGGTTCCCCGGGTTGGATATTGGTGCTAGCAACAGTGGCACTGGGTTCTGCATCAATGATCTATCTCCCCCTTTTTGGTTTCGACTCAGAGTCATAACCCACATCTGATTCATAGGCTTTCACCTTAGTCACCAACGACCACTTTGAGTGGCAATCAACAGTGTTATGCTAGGGAATTTTATGGAAGTCGCACCACTTCCCAATATATTTCTTCGTCTTACCAGTGTCCTTCTTTGCTTGTGGCCTGGACTGGTTGTCTTGACGGTGTCCATATTTGATTTGTCCTTTGTTCTGTGGGTTGGGGCTTCTGTTTCCTTTCTTTTGTTGTGAGGGGTTCCCAAGCCCAAATTTCTGCGTCTTTTATTTAAGCTTCTGCTCGATTTTGACGACATGTCGATAGGTTGCGCCCAAGCATGAGATGTGCAGAAACTCCATTTCATCCTGGATGTATCTATGCAAATCACTACGATACTTGAGCACCAAATGTCGCTCAAAATCTTTGATACCTAGCTTGGTGCGCAAGGTATGGAAGATATTTGTGAACTCTGGCACTGCTTGGTCTCTTTCCTACTGCAGTGTGGTCCATTTTGTATACAGGTCGCCATAACTTCCGACATGGTAGTATTGTTCCTTAATAACATCCTTGAAGGACTCCCAAGTGACTGCGACTGTAAATAATGAGGGTTCCTTTGTTTCCTTTTTCTCAAATAAATTCTCCCACCAATCTTTGACATGGGGAACAACTTTGAGGAGCGCAAAAGTAATCTTTTCTCTGTTCGAAATGTTATGGACATAAAAATTCCCTTCTAGCATATTCAACAATTCATCTACAACATATGCATCTATCTGACCTTCAAATATAGAAATATCAAAGTAGATTTGTACGTTGAAGGGGGTGGCGCCTTCGCTCAAGGAAGATACGTCTCCTATTGGTAGTCGCCGAAGGATTTGCGCAAAACTATCCATCATCTCATTCCTTTGTTGCGTGAGGGCTTCCTTGAGCAACATTTTGAAGGGATCTCACGTCCCGTCGTCTTTATTTTCTCCTGCCATGAGAGGTTGCTTGGGCGTGCGAGAGATTTTGTCCTTAAGAGAAACAAGCTCGAGGCCTAATTCTTTGTACCCTAACCTCGTCGGAGACATGCATTAAGAACGACAAGGAGCAGACCGCTTTGATACCACTGATCTGGATTTTATGAGCAGAATGAAATGAATACAGATTTTTATTATTCTTAACATATAAACACAAGTAACAATAATAGAGATACAATAAAACTGGCTTCTATTCAATAAGGAAATATGTTGAAACTGTAAAATCCATACTGAGAACAAGCTTGCTAGAATGGTGGTGGCTTATCTCTGAGAAGAGATGTGATGGTTGCACTTATTCGCAAGAAGATGGTTACAATGAGGCTCTCCAATTCTTTTTATAATAAACAAGAATTCCAAAACCCTAGACATCCAAAAACCTAACCCTAGGAGATGACGTGCCAAAAGTCATGTGGGCCCCGTTGGGGTAAGTTAATACATCTATTTGAGGACTCCACATGTTGTTGTTACACTTTGGCTAAAACTTACAATGTGGCTATGGAAAGCCCTAAAAACATTGTTTAGGGCCTCAAAATGGCCCTGAAAGTTCGGGACCCGAAAACTAGAAAAAAATTGCCCAACTAAAAAACTGCCAAAATGAGCTAGCTGGAATAGGTAAGAGGCCACCGACATCCATCCGGATCAATTTTTTGTGGGTAATGGCAGGATTTGAGGGAGATTTTTATATGCTTACTGTTTATCAGATTCGTTGTTGTTTGAATCATTTTTGGCTATGAGGTTAGTCTTATATATATCTTCTAATTATTTTTTCCGGTTTTTGATTTATTTATTTTTAAATGTTTAATGGGATGGAAGCCATGGAAGCGGTTGCATCTTCTATACTTGATGAGAATGGTTTCTTGGTCTTTATGCATAAATATATGATGAGCATAGTTGCCTGGTCATTATGCATAAATATATGGATATTTGCTAATGATAATTTTAACTGGAAAAAATTTAAAATAAAACTCTCTAAGCTACTATCCTTGTTTCGAATTCAAATTCAAACAAGAGACTATGATAATTTTAAATGGAAAATATGTAAAATAAAACTCTATAAGCTACAAATTTTAACTGAAAAAAATGTAAAATAAAACTCTATAAGTTACAGATTTTGCAGAAAAAGATTTGGACTGTTACTAGAAATCAAATACGTTCTAAAATACTGCAACATTCGTACAAACTCAAAGATAATCCTAAAATGTCATGTAGAATGCTAAACATAAGTGACAAGTGTCCAATAGAGATCGTAATATTTTTCTTTGATTGAACATACCACATGGAATGAGCATCGACTCTATTACTTATCTTTGATTTGAAATTTGAAATTCCACATAGAATGATAGGGCATCACTCACATGTTTAGATTTAATACTACATTAGCCACTTCTCACTATATTTGGTAAAAAGAAGTCACTCTGCAATATATCAAATAAACATTTGGTGTGAATTTGTGAACCTTCAGTGAAGTGTCATTGGATTTTTTTAACAATATGATAATTTTTTAGAATCACCTTGGGTTTTTATAAAGGAACTAAGAAGTTTCTACTTAGATTTTAACTAGATTTTAAAATTAAGTCTCTTCTCAGTAAACATTTTGAGTTTCACAATTAAAAAATATTCTTTAATTTTCAATTATCACAAGTTAATATAAATATTCCTTAATTTTCAGTTATAATAAGTTAAAATAAATTGACACAATTATAAGACTATTATACTACTTGTTAATCTACTTTAAATATTTAATTAAAAAAAGAAAAGATAAATCCTTTTTAATTTTAAAATATGTTAAATAATTATTAAAATATTTTAATCATAAAATTAATTAAATATCTATTTTATTTTATGGGTAATGATAAAAGAAATGTAATGATGCATACAATACAATAAATCAATCAATAAATATTAAAAAATACTAATTTTTTAAAGTAATGATAAAAGAATTAAAAAATAATTATTTTTTTAAATAATGATAATAAATGAAATTAAGTTTAATTTTATTAAACATTAAAAAATAATTGTTTTTTAAGTAATGATAAAAGAACTAAAACTAGCACAACTACAATTCACTCGTGGCTGGTGAATAATAGTTGGAGTAAAAATTGTGGCTGGTAAATTTGGGCTCTTTAGAAAATGAAATGTTAATCACTCAGAGGTGGCAATCAGCTAGCCATCATAGTAAATTTTAAATATGATTAAGTAAAAGTAAAAAATTAAACATGTAAACGAATGTCTTTATAATAGTGAGGAAGTTAGTGGTTGAAATCACAACTATTGATTTATTGGGACGACTAAGAATATTCCAACAATATTTAATCTTGTCCATACAACACTCATTAAGTACTAAAAACATATTAAATGTGCCCATTGTCAATAGGTGTACGCCTTTTGGCATAAAAATAGTTATTTTTTTAAGTAATAATAAAAAAATATTTTTTTAAATAATGATTAAAAAAATCCATTAAAATAATGATTAAAAACTCCAGTGATGAAAAGTAATGATACATACAATAATAAGTAGATTAATTTTATTTAACACTTTAAAACATAAGAAAAAAATTAAGTGTGAATTTATAGCTTCTTGATTTTATAGATTTATAACAATGTATATATAATTATATTATGGTAATTAATTATATGTATTTATCTAGAATAAATATAATAATCTAATTTTAAGGTTATGGCTAAGTCAAATATCAAATGGGTGTATGGGATCCCTTTGTTTGTGGTACAAGAGACCCCCTCAAAAAATTTGATTAACTATGGATATGATTGTTTGTGGTACAAGGGATCCCTAGTGAAAATTTAATTAACTATGAATATGATTGAGCTTGTGAGAATGTACATCACTTACATGATTTTTATTATGA
>SNQJ01S0091322.1:11579-32822 GCA_010110895.2 Picea sitchensis | reverse complement strand
GTTATCTATTACCCTTTATCCTTTCCCTTTCTTAAGTCAACTTAAAAATATAACTTTTAACTTCTTGACTTTCCCCCCCTTTAGTGTGAGACTATGACCTAGTGGGGGTGCCCAGGCCACTGAGTCTCCTCCTCACCTCTCTAAGAGGTGGGGGACATTACAAATTATATGTGTATATAATACACCAAAAATCGCGCCCAAAAACCTTAACATAAAAACATATGTTATCACAAAACAAACGCAGGTATAAATATATGTGTATAGAGGGGAAGCCCGTCGGTTTGACCCCGAGACTTTCGTCACCCCAACAACTTTAACAAACATGAGCTACCAATGCACCACCGCCAAGGTAGGTGGCAAGGAATGGTGCATTAACCTTAGAAATTGCAGAGATTTGGGCGATTTTGGAGGGCGCGTAGCCCATAGCTTGCGCCCCCAAAAATATCATTGTTTATTATTTAAATGATGATTTTGCACACACCCGAGGGGAAAGAAGGAGTTCGATGCAAGCAGAGATAGGCACGCAGATCGAGGTGACACTGCATAATGATTGAAATGAATTTGCATGTAGATCGAGGTGGTTTTTGCACACAGTTTGAGGTTGTTCAGAATTGACATGCATCCCGACGCTGTACGGATAGTACAATCAAGGCAGATTTGGGAATTGTGCCAGGAAGGACATCCATAATCCAGTTTTAGAAATATATCGAGTTTATACTCAAAAGTATCGATTTTTTGCAAGGATTCCAGATCCAACTTCATTTTTTGCATTTAGGCATCCAGACAGAAAAGTGCTCACAGAATATGCCAGATACATGGAAAGGTATCCATGTTCATACTTAAAAGTCTCAGAATTTCATCTTGCAGTTGTTGTTGAAGTCTGTTACTGTATATGACAGACAGAACTCAAAATTCACTTTGTAAGAATTTGAATACTTAATCTATTGGCCTTCCTATTTGGAAAGTGGCCCGGAGAGGTAGCCAAGAAGTCTGGTGAACTCCGTTACCAATTCTTTTTCTTAGATAGTATACTTACATGTTTATGTGTGATGACATTTCTTTAATTTTGCATTCATAAAGATGGTTAACAATTAAGAAATTCACATGCAAGTAATGGTTAGAGATCAAGTAAAAATTTCAGATCAAGTTGATATCAGAGCGAGGTTAACAATTTTCTTTGTGAGTTGATGTTAACAAGATCCAATCTTCAGCGTGGTGAAGGGGAACTTGAAGAGTTTGATCTAGAGATTGGTTCAAGAAGAGGAAGGATGGCTTCACCAAAAGGAGAAGCAACAACTTCTTCTATCCCTTCTGAAGAGGAATTTCTAAAAGCTTTCATGAGAATGCAAACGATGGTAGAGGAGCTCTATCAAGATCGAAAGAAAGGTGAACAAGGTGGACCATCTAATACAAAAGGGAAAAAAGAAGAAGGTGGTGAGGAACCTCCTAAAACTCCACCAACTTCTCCATCTCTTCTTGATGGTTCTATTCCTTCTCCATTTGATAACCAAAAACCAAAAGTTGATCCTAATATGCATCATTTAAATCTTGATATTAAGTTTGATTTACCTATGTATAATGAAGAACTTAATGCTGAAAAATTGGACAATTGGATCCGTCAAATTGAAGTTTATTGTAGGATTCAAAATTTTACCGAAGATGATGTTAAAATTTAGTTGGCTTCTCTCCAACTTGGAGGGACTTCTCTCATTTGGTGGGAGAACAGATCTCAAGAGGATCTTGCCACAAAAGGCAAAATCGTTTCCTCTTGGTATAAGTTCATTTCAGCACTTAAAAAACAATTTTATCCATTAGGGTATATGCAGCAAGCTATGATGGATTAGCAGAATTTGAGACAAAGCAAGGGACAAAGTGTGCAAGAATACACACAAGAATTTCGAAAAAGAGCATTGATACTTGGTATACCTCTCTACACTCAGGAAACTCTTCTCAAATATATAGGAGGATTGCATATTTATTTACGTCATATGATATTGATGTTTAATCCGACTAATATTGATGAGGTGTGTGTTCAAGGAACTCACATTGAGTCAAAATGAAAGAGTGTTCATGATGTTTCTTCAGCTGAATCCATCCAGGCAAAAGAAGGCAAGGAAAAGCGGAAAATTAAACATGCTTCTACAATGAAGAAGGGTGATGAGAGACCTACATGCTCGCATTGTCAAAAGCAAGGGCATGAAGAGACAAAGTGTTGGAAGCTACATCCTGAAATGAAACCAAAGTGGTTTAAGGATCGGAAGGGGAAGCAGACAGCCACGGTTATCGTTGAGGACCTTGGATCAGATTTCGAGGACGAAACAAAGGTAATAATCGTAGGTGTGAAAGGTAAACCTATTGTTGATAATGATTCAAAAATTGGTTCTTCATGTGCTTCGAATTTTATAAAATAAAAAGTATTCCCTTTTACCATTAGATTTTACCATATGTTTTATGTCTCATCCCACAAACTTCATTTGTCCTCCAAACATTAAGACGTTGTTTTACAAATAATGAAATTTAATTATGATAAAATAAATTTCTAACCTATCTTCATTTCTACCTTAGATGGTCTATTATTGTGGAGAGTGAATTATTTTTTGAAGAGGAGTTTATTTGTCACATATAAATACTTTTCTCTGTTGGACCACTCTCTCTTTAGTCACATTTTCTCAGTATAGATATAAAACCTTCTAGTATTTTTAGTGAAAGGCTCATTCATATCAACATCATCATCAACGTCATTTTCACTAATACAGTTATCAATGTCATTAATGAGATCGTCATCTCCTACATTTGGATGATCACCTTCTTCAACTTCTTCGTCTGGCACATCGAATACAACCACTTGCTCCTAATCTTCATAATCATGATCTTCTTCCTCATTATTATCTTCATCCTCAACTACATGATTATACTTTACTAGTCTTCCTCTTGGATCATATCTAACAACGTATGACCAACCTGCTTTACCAAGTACCTCTGAGTAAAATACTTGCTCACATTGACTTGGAAGAACATAAGGCTCTGTACCCGGTTCAAATGCCCTTGTATTAAACATGGTAAATCCATTATCATGCTCAATAAAAGTTCTTTCAGGATCATGTTCATGCATCCGTAGCCTATACCATTTCACCTCAAACAAAACTATTTTAAAGGATTTAAAATCACACTCGATTATATCCTCCAAATGCCCATAGTACCTGTTGGAGCCGCCTTTTACAAGCGTTGAAATGTAGTTCTTGAAATAAAAAGTTTACCTCGACATCTGAAGTGGAAATAGCCACTATAGTCCTAAGTCACCATCGCCTAACCTTTAAGCGAGTCTATCACCTTTATTACCTCGCACTATCGCACTTCAGGAGTTACAAGTTGTAAGGTTTCCAAAATCTGATGTGTGAAGTCACGAAATAGTTCTAAAATTTTACCCAGGTTAGTGTTAGGGGTAAGTCACTTTAAACCCTAGTTAAGCACCATCAGGGTTTCACGACTCAGTGATAGCTCTCCCAAAAAACTATACCTTCATAGCACCAAGTTGCGAAGTAGGGATTTCTATTAATTAAGCATGGGTTAATTAAAAACTTAATCCAGATAATGATTTTTTTAACTAAATCATGCCATCGCAATTTTGGATATTTTGGATTCCAAGACTAGGAACGAAATTACCCGAGACGATAAAAGACGAAAAGAGGTTTCGAGAGTTGAAGGTATAAAGTTAAATGAATTAACTAAATTAATTAATTCCTTAAAGGGCCTTTAATGTACACAGTCTACAGATGAGTTTTTTGAATGTTTCCGCATTTCTTTATTATCACAAATCTTTTAAACCTTTATGGTATTGGTTTGAATCTTGATGATTTATTGGAAAATAAGATCTCATCTCACGCATAAATATTTCCATTAAACGATTTGACTGTTCTGTCAGTAAGGACTCACACAAAGTTGAAAGATTAAATATAATGGGTTTTTTTCATTATTTCAATCTTATTTCTATTTTGCGCGAAGAGATTTTTCATAAGGATAAATTCTGTCTGTATTCACAATTTTTACTACAGGTGATCTACGTATAGAATTATCTTTCATGGGTCCATGAAAGGTGTTCAAGGTAGCTGTCGAAAGTCCAGGTCAGGGCTCTGATGTTGTTTCTGATACTTCACCCTGAAGTATTAATACTGTCAAAACCTGGACATACATCTCCAACATTCTTCAGTCCGAATCGGTGAATTGTTCAGATGATTCCAACGATAACGAGAAGGATGATTTGGCCACCAGATACAAAATCATCATTCAAGCAGAGATGCACAAAATAGTGGCAAGGCCATGGCTCCTTCCCTATTATGATATGATCAGATGGGCGCTAGACCATGTGGATATCCCAACCAGGACTATTATCAATGAACAAAAGGTGATGGTTGGGACTTTTAGACCAGAACATTTGCAGGCAATGTATCAGCTGTCACCCACACCAAACTTCGTGCACAATGCCGAATTTCTAGAAGGTTTCAAGGAGAAGGAATGCGATAAATATGGCAGGAACTGGTCCGATCTGATCAGGGATTGGGTTTCACACCCCACAAAATTTAGGGCAGACTCTAATGGGATTTATTCAGTCTCCTCCTTAGATCTACCATTCAAGTATATAGCAATGATGGCCTGTAGGTTGTATGGGAGGGAGGACACCACACATTGTTTTCTCCCATGGGTGCCTCTGATTCATATAGTCACTGAAGGTCTCTCTTTCGACTGGGCCAAACTGTTGTCGGACAGTTTAACCAGTCGAGTTACCGAATATTGAATGTAGAAGGCAAGTGGGAAAGAAAGTTTGTTTTTCATGTCCGCCTACATCATGGATGCCATTTGTTTCCTGACGCCTTTCCCTCTAATGAGCTAGACTTGGACTTTGTTTAATGCCGAGCCCATCCATGTCTATCACTCAAAACTTTGGGAGGATAAGGCCACATAATTCATATATGATATTTTTAATTGGGTAATGGTATCGATGCATGTCTCCATCTTCGGTAACCCACCACCCAGGATTTCAGATAGCATCACCGCCAACTTGAGTAGTGTGGATGACTGGTATGTCAAAGAAAAATTTTCATACATCATGGTTTTCGGTGTCTCTGTGCCCCCATATGCTCTACCACTATTTGTGCTAGATAAGCTGTTATGCTATGAAATCTCCAGCCAAACCATGCTCGGTGGAATAAGCAAGGATCTTAAAGGTTTTTCGAAGAAGGTATGGCTGCCCTTTCCTATTCATTTTAATACGTATTCTTTATTAGATTTCGGACATGCCAAAGCCAAGGCTATGGCCTTAGAGGAATTTAAATTTGTCAATATCAAGTTCAGGATACATGACCCACATAAGGTCGTCAGTAATCACATGATGAGTTGTGGCCTGAAAAGATACGAGCATGAGCACTCACCTCATGATGAAATCTTCCAAGGTGTGAGATCCTATTCTAAGGTCTTGAGCCAGATTCAATCCCTATCGCCTGGGGAGAGGGCTGATCTTTTCAAGTTTCAGGAACACCGATGGAGCTGCCTTCCCACAGTTTTACAGGGTAAGATCCCACAGACTATAGATTCACAGCCAACGAGAGCCAAAGGTGAAAAGGACTCAAGTCCTAGCAGGGAGAAGGACCAAGGGAAAATGAGGGAGGTTGGAACCTCATAGCTAGGAGCTGAAGGCCCCCAGAAGTAGGAAGGAAACCCCGAAAAGGGCGTGCCAGGCAAGCAGGTCCAAAGCCAAGAAGAGATACCTTTGTAGGGATCGGGCATCTCACTTTCTCTTGCGCCAAATGAGTCATTTATAGAAGTCACCCTGAAGCAAACATCCAAGAAAATCAGCAGTCTGATTGCTATTGTCACACCCTTACAATTCACAAAGGGGAATCCTGACGAGGGATGGATTTTCAATGAAGAATTGACCCATATTTCTGTGGAGGAGCTGCCTCCCAATGAATTTTTCTTTGACGAGAAAAGAAAATCTGTGGTAAGGCAAGGATTTTATCAAAAAGAGGGTGCAGTAGCTAAATAATTTAAAATCATGACAGATGGGAGGGCTGCAAAAGAGGAAAAATTTGCAGAGGAGATAGCCAGGATGCTAGGGGCTTATGCTACAGCCAATCAGTACCTGGTTGGGACTTTGATGACCCAGTTGAAATGAAAGAACCTCTTGATCAGTAAATTGGAGGATAAAGTAGCTACTGTCGAAGCAAATTTCAGGGACGAGGTGAGCAGGAGCCTTGAGGAAGCCCGAACAGCCAACCTGCGTGAAATTGAGAAGATCAGGTCTAACCTCAAGCAGGTGCACTAGTCGACGCAAACTAGTCCAACACAGGTAATCCAACAGGGGCAACAAATTATAGAGTTGGAGTTGAAATTGGAGGTGGCCGAGAAGTAGGTTGTAGACATAGAAATGTTTAGATTGCAGGCCGCCGAAATCTGACATAAGATACTTACATCTCAAGAAAACTTGTTGGAAAAGGTGAGAACCATTCAAAACCATTTTCGGACAATAGAGAAGATATTAGAGAACATTTATTCAAGAGAAAGAGAAGTCGAGGCAGCACGGGTCGCCTTCCAGGACGCTGTTATAGCTACAATGAAGATAGAGATGGTAAACACCTCAAAATTATCCATCGCAGAACAAACCAGAGGTGATATCTTGTTGAAGGTCTGGGAGCAGAACATATCGAAAAGCAGGGGGAGAGATAACTAACTAAAGAATTTTTTTCAGGAAACATTCTCTTTAATAAGTAAAGGTTTGCTAGATCTTGATAAGGAGAGCAGGGCTAGGACATTGGGTAAAATCAATATAGCTAAATATATGTTAGACTTCAAAGAAAGAATGGAGGAGTAGCAAGTGGAGATATCCCAGATCAGCTAGGTTGATATGACCCAAATGGAAAAATGGCTAGTACAGCCAAATTTACAATTATGCTCCATCATCGCAGAGGACCGACAAGTGGGAAAGAGTTTACCACAACTAGCAAAGAATTGTTACACTCTTGAAGCGAGCAACCAAGAAGAGCCTTTCAGGTTGATAGCCTAGTTGGTGGAGAGGTGCATCACTTGTACTGAGCACATGAAAGGGAAGGCTTCTGGTGTCAAATAATGACAGATGTTTGTCTGTTCTATTTTTAGAACCCAAAGAGTAAATAAAGGAAGGTGCTCTACCCACAGGAAGGAGGACAAATACAAATAAATGAAACACATTTCCATTTTGTAACCGAAAACTTCTGGAACGATTGAGATTCTAGCATTTAGAAGTTTGTATAAATATGCATTTTGAAGTGAGAACCAAGGTTGGACCTTTCTTGGCCGATTGTAATAGAAACTTTCTCCCTTTTGAAAATTAATACAAAGCAATCCGAAGATTCCTGATTCTGTGAAGACTGAGTTATGATTTTTTTTTTCTCTGTTATCTTATATTAAGTTTCATTTCCCATATATATTTTTGATGAATGCTTAGCTACAATTTAGTACAACTTCTACTGTGCTGACCAAATTTTAGTCGTCTAATCGCTTGCAGTTTTTCCTCTATATCGGCTATCAGCAGGTACAAGACCTGTAAACTTTTTAGATCTCTATATTTTATTCTTCGTCAGATTACTTCTTGCCTTTTTCCTCTTTTGTTTATAGGGCAAGATTCTCCCTCGATAGGAGCCTCGCATCGTCAACTGCTTAATGTTTTCTCACATTTCATACGTGATTCTTTAAAAAGTTAACTCAGTTACGAGAGAAGGCCTTTGTTTTTTGTTCTATCTTAATATCATTTTTTGAAAGTTCTCTTTTATACGAGTAAAGAAAAATTTGAAGTGGCATTTTAAACCTGGAACTTTCTTTTCATTTTCTATTTCTCCATGACTGTGCCCTTTGTAAAACAGCCCAACATCGAACCCGGCCTATAGGATCAAGCCAACATCACTTTGAACATATTCGACACCATACTTAAAACCACCATCACCCAGGTCGAACTCGAATTTTCATGGGCCGCAACTGAATGGGATATAAGCATCCAGGAACATTTGGAAGCAAGACAGAGATAACTTAGAAATCAGCCTTAGCTTCCCTTTTCCTGAAGGTTGATTTTTCCCCTTTTTATCTTTTTACTCACTTTTGGATGCCTAGACCCTGCACTTTTTATCCTTATGTACAGACTCTGGAACATCATATTTCTGGCGCCATTGTCAGGGAACAAAGTTACGAAACCTTTTCCCTGGGAGAACAACAATTTCACAAGTTTTTACCCTTTGATGATGAACAAAGGGTGAACACATTCTAAAGGATTTTTATTTTATCATTCACTTGGCGACTCCACGTTTAAGTAAGCTGGCATCTGGTCGAAGTAACACCAGACAAAACCTGGATGGTAAACAGACCACACCCATTTTCGATCCCAAAAAAATACTGAAAACAAGAGGTTCCCTTAAGCCAACCACTGCGGTCTACCAACCTAGGTACACACAACCCAAAGATACAATTATTTTTGAACCTCTAGATTCACATGAATCCCCTCCTAAAACCCTAAACCCAACTTTAACTCTCCCTGAAATTAGAAATGAAATTCATCCGACAACTTTCTGCGTACATAAAGGTGAAAATCCTTCAGTAATTTTAACAACGATCGATATCCCGTCGACTCTTCAGTTAGATTTCCTGATCTCGAAGAGTCTCAAGGAGTAAACCATAAACTACGACCCTACACCCATAGATTCCCCTGATTACATCTCTTGCAAGTCTGAGGAACCAAGTCCTTGCATCCCTTTCCACCCTTCTTTAGTTTTCTCGTCTTTCGAAGAAGATAAAGATTTGCTTTTAGTGTTCTAGAACCCTCTGTATAACACACTGTTTTCCTATCCAATAGTATCGATGGCGGTCGTGGGAGGTGGAGGGGTTTTAGGGGGTGGAGGAGCTCGAGGAGGAGGAACGGGGGGCCAAGGGCCACCCCCGCCTCCCAGGGTTTTCACTAAAGTAGCTGCCAAATATGCTCCTCTGGTCCTGCCTGTCCCTCTTCATGACCTTCCTGAAAAATACATGAAAAAATTACCTAGATTTACAGGGGAAGGGGACCTGACCACGGCAAAACATATAAATTTCTTTGATCAGTTCTCAAATATCCTAGGTCTCGAACACGAAGACATATGTTCGAGGTTATTAGTTTAGACTTTCGAAGGACAGGTAGGAGCTTGGTTTCGAAGTCTACCCATAGGTTTGATATTATCCTATGATGCCCTAGAAGATGCTTTTCTTAGACAATGGGGTGAAAGAAAAGACTATTTGTACTATTTGACCGAGTTCGGGTCTTTAAAAAAAAAAAATGGAAACTGTTATGGAATTCATGAAAGGTTCAACAAGTTATATAATAAGATCCCAACTGAAGTTAAACCATCCCAACCTGCAACCAAGGTAACCTTTGCAGGAGCCTTCGAACCTGATTTTGCACTTATGTTGAGAGAAAGGAGAGGGGCTACCCTGACCCGAATGTAAGACGATGCCGTAGAGATCGAATCTAATACGATGGCTTCTGGCAAATTAAAAACAAAAGTAGAAATGGGAAACCGAGAAATCAAATGTTTTAGGGAACAAGCGGGACCCTTAGGGCCTAGTAGATCCTCAGATGATAAAATGGATGACATGGCTAGGATAATTAAAGAGTTATCAAATAAGATTTCCAGGATGGAGCTAGATCAATCCAAGGCGGATCCTTTCGTTAAAAGGGAATTCAAAAGAAACCCAAACCCTCAAAATTAACAAAGACACATTGAAAATGAAGACAAAAAAATTCAAACTCCTTTAAAGATGAAAATTTTGTAGGAGGAAACGACCTGCAAGATTTCGAGGATCTGGAAGAAGACGTGACAAATTTGTGTGACGACTTCACACAACCTTATTTAACTAAAGAAGATTATGAGAATTCCTTGGACACTCATCAACTGTCAAGTAAATATGATGACATAAACAACACTGATGTTTCTGTCTATCATGAAGTGACCGATCCTATAATGGCTAAGGTCCAACCTAAGTACAATCTGAGGCCTAGAAACAAAACCATGTCGACTGCTCAACCCAAGAAAATTCTCCCAAGAGGTGAAATATACGAGCCTGCCCCAAAGGAGACCGAGATACATAATAAAAAAATAAAAGGGGTAGATTCACAAAATCCCAAAGTAAAAGAGGCTGAGACCCAAGCAAAAGAAATCAAGACAGTTGAAATGCATATACCGGTGAATAAACTCATGGGAAATAAATCGGCACAAAAAAATAAGTTGGAAAAGAGGGAGTCCAAGATTTCGACCAGAGAAACGGACAAAGGTAGTGGAGGTTTCATCCTTGAAAATGAGATAAATAAGATAAAAATACCAATCCCTCTGGTTGAATTAGCAAAGAATCATGTGTATCGAAAGAAGATAACCAAAATGATAGGTTTTTTGGGTCTAGAAAGTCTCTCTGATGTGATAAACTTGGAAGATGATAAGCCTAATACCACTTTTGGTGCACATTTTGAGGGTGTCAGAGGCACCATTTCTCCCTTCTATATTACTCTGAATGTGCATGATCGACTGCTGCATAACTGCATGCTAGATTATGGAGCCTCACATAATGTAATGCCCCAAGTCTATTATGGATAGACTAGGCCTTGATATCACCAGGCCTTATGGAGACCTCTACTCTTTCGATTCAAGGAGATTTAAGTGCATGGGTATAATAAAAGATTTAGTAGTCACTCTTGCACAGGTTCCGGTGAAAAGCATCCTGATGGATGTAGTTATAGCTGATATACCTCCGAAGTATGGCTTGCTACTATCTAGGTCATAGAGAGCCAAACTTGGGGGGTCTCTTCAACTAGACATGACCTATGCCATGATTCATGTGTTTGGTGGGCAATTTACTCGACTATACAGAGAAACGAGGCTAGCATACATAGTGAGCGACCCACAGAACCCTAAAAATTATCATGTTTATGTTGCCGATCAAGAACTAGGGAACTGTATTTTGTCTTTTGATGATGGTGTAAACATATGTACATAATACAATTACATAAATGAAAATGAATCAGCAAATATACACGAAAATATGTATAGCACTAGAATTTGGAAAATGTTTTTTGACGGTGCCTTGTCATATGAAGGAGAAAGTGCAGGAGTATTGTTTGTAGCACCTAAAAATGAATTTGTGATTTCTTTCTCTTACAGACTTCAGTGGGACACATACTACACCAATAACATATGTGAGTATGAGGCCCCGGTCTTAGGGTTGGAAGCTGTTAGGAAGATGAACATAAAAGAACTTGGAAGTATATGGAGATGCAGAGTTGATAGTGAAACAGATAAATCGACAATACTAGGCCAAATACCCAAGATTGAGATCTTAGAGAAATTGAGCCTGGGATTTAATATAAAATTTCTTCTCGTTAGTAAATGTTCATTTCATCCTGTGCGCTGAAAACCTGCAAGTCGATTCACTAGCCAAAGAAGCCTCAACATTTTCCCCACCTACAACTTTCAAACTAAGATAACACATAGAGGTGAGGAATAGACCTTCCATACCAAACAACATCCAACATTGGCAAGTGTTTGAGGATGATGAACAAATCAGGAAATTCCTCAAAATGGTGGACAATTTCGCCGAAACTCACATTGACCAAGAAAACCAAAACGACCACACATGGATCATGCAAGAGGGAGAGGATCTGTAGGGGTTCCAGGAAAAGATCGATAATCATCGCATGTTAGTTTTAAAGAACAATCAAATTCCAAAGGGACTAATCCCTCTGGAGAGAGTGTTCGACCAAAATGATATGCCCTTAAAATTGGCTTTGCAACCCGAACCTGGAGAGGTTGAATACTACGACATAGAGACCAA
The DNA here is from genome assembly GCA_010110895.2 of Picea sitchensis. NCBI lineage: Eukaryota > Viridiplantae > Streptophyta > Pinopsida > Pinales > Pinaceae > Picea > Picea sitchensis. The sequence continues at coordinate 20,951 of SNQJ01S0091322.1, read as the reverse complement.
AGAGGATCCTAGGATAGTAAAAATATCAAAGTACCTTCCTCTCAAGGTAAAAAGCAAGTATAAAGACTTACTCGGGTGGTATAAAGACATTTTCGCTTGGTCATACGAAGGGATGAGAACCTATGACACCACTGCGATTGAAGACAAAATACCCCTAAATCCTGGTGTCAAACCTTTCAGACAAAAACTCAGACAAATCAATCCTATTTTGTTTCCTGTGGTTGAAAGGGATGTAAAAAAACTCCTGGATGCAAAAATAATCGTACCACTGGGATACGTCGATTGGGTAGCAAACCTGGTCCCGGTTAGAAAGAAAAGTGGGGAGATCAGATTGTGTGTCGATTTTAGAAACTTGAATAAATCCTCCCTCGAAGATAATTACCCCCTACCCAAAATGGATCACATTTTAGAAAAAGTAGTTGGGGAAAATAGGATGTCGATGATCGATGGGTTTTCTGGGTACAATAAAATTGTTGTCAATGAGAACGATAAAGAAAAAATGACCTTTACCACCTGTTGATGGGCGAAATCGACCGTCCGTAAACTGAGAGAGTGGAACCAGTTTAAGGTTGTCTAATAACCCAAGTCGTTTGGAATGAACCACCCTGATGGGTTTAGCGGCTCCGTTAGCTGATATAAGGTCCTAAGAAAACAAAAAGAAAACTAATCTAAACTAACTAATCTAACTAAAACTAAATAAAACAAACTAAACTAACAAACAATAAATAAAACTAACTAATAAACTAATCTAATTAAAACTAACTACTAAAAAAACTAAACTAAAATTAATTATTAAAAAAAACTAAACTAAACTAACTATTACTAATTATTACTATACTAACTACTAATTGCAATATAACTTATTCACAAAATGTATAATATTGACAATTTACAGATTTAATTAAAACCTGCAAAACTCATTAATATTCTTCCCTAAGACAGTAAAAGATATTTTTTGATTTTTTTTATAGTTTTATGAACAAGAAATAAAACAGAAATCTATGCTAGACTAAATCACTAACCTGAACTACAAATATATCTAATCAAATCAACGAAAATAATCACAAACTAACCTGGAAATACACTCCAGATTTTTCCTATGTATGATGATTGTACCAACAGATCGGAGGAAGGAAACTCGCACCGAATAGTCCAGAAGCTTCTCATAAATGATAGCTGCAATGCTCTTTGAGTTTGTTTACAGGACAAACAAGACATGAAAAATCATAACAATTATATGATTTATAAATCTCTGCAATTAGGTAAACCTGTTATGCAAAAACTTATACTTAATAATTCAATTGATGAAGAAGAGAAATCTGTCATTCACAAATTGAATCAAGTAATTGCTATGTTTTTAAACAGTGGAAGAAATCAGATATGGATTATATTAATTAAATCATATCATTTGCAAAAGACTAAGATAGCTAAAGTAGTCATTCACCAAATGCAAATTGATACACATAAACATGAAACAAAAGATTGATATTGTGAAAGCTAAAGCTGTAGCAGAACATCAGTTTTTGTCTCAGTCTGTATTAGATATCCATTATCCTGGTTCTCCCACAAGCGAGGATGCCCCTTATTACAAAAATAATAAGTATTTATAAGTTTTTTCCATAGGGTAAAACCTCCCTGTGGAAGTTATAAAACTGTTTACTTGAAATCTGGGAGATATCCCAATTTTAACTAAACTAAGTAACTACAATAAAACTAAAACACCCAAATATCTCTTGAACTGCCTAACATGTATCATGCAATTCGATTTTACCTGAAACAAGTTAGAGAGATATTTTATTAATAAAACAATAAAAATCTAATTCTGCAGACTTAGCTACAGAATCATCTGATTCTGTAGCTAGTCTAAAATAAGATATAGAATCAGAATTGAAATTAATTCAAATATTTTCAAAGGATTAAATTTAATCATCATCCAAGAAATATCTGAAAATGAATCATTTAGTTTGAAATAATTGAACCAACAGGATCCACATCATTCAATCGAGTATAAAGATAGAAATACTCTGTTTCAATTTTTATCATAAGTCAGGTGAATGAAATCATGTGGAATAGCATCGTAATCATTTCCCAACAAACCTAACCCATCAGTTATGAGATCGTTTTGATATTCAATTGAAAACAAAACAAATCGCAAACACTTCGTTATACTTGTCTCATCAACAGGAGAAATAATTGAATCGAACAGGATTATTTTCAAATCATGATAACTGTATAGCAAGCGATTTAGGCTGTGAACGAATTCAAACTATAACTGACTCATAACAAAATTGTAACATGATCAATCAAACAAAGTTTGTTATAGATTTCGATCGTTGATCATTACACAGTGAGCAATCAAGATCGATTGATTTTGATCACAATCGTTTCAATCAAACGAATCATAACAGGGTTTGACCGATTCATTTCACAAATTTAAAATTAATCAGAGCATCAATTGTAATCTGAACTCGACTCATAGGACAAACTTGCCAAATTAGAATAAGAGCGAATCGATTAGCTAAGGTTTTCACATAGTTTTTATGAATCGAATTCATTTCCTGATTTGGGCGTGAATGTTATTTGAGCATATTGTTTTCATCAACGAAACAGATTCATTATCCTTAAATTGGAAACAATCAAATATAGAACATCACATGACACAGCATCATAACAAGTATCTCCCCGAAAACATTTACCAATCATAGCATACCAATGATAACGAAATCGAATCCGAGCAAATCATGTTCTAAATTGAGCATAAAACTTGTTGTGCAGAGTAGATACAAGACGAACTGTATTGAAAACACACCACTACTTTCATTACTTCACTCAGAGAAACTTAGCAAAGGAAATCCAAACCAATAACCATTTCAATCCAAATAAAAATCTATGAGCAAATCATATATCACATCGAAATTCCTTCTATTTTTATCAAAAAGAAGCCATGTACAGGATGATCACCGAATGACAGAGGCATTTGGATGAGTGACCAGGCTATTTAAAAACTGAATACAAATCATTATAGCAAACTAGCTTATTTACAAAACAAAATGATGTCCAAACCATACTTGTGTAGCGACGAGGATGCTTGATTATGCCAGTTTGGAATTTACAACAACCGTGGCTGATTCCACATTTTTGAACAGGATGGAGCCGGTTGTCTTTTGCTTTTTATCTGTCGCATGGAGCTTGTATTTTTGACTGGTTATCACTGCAATCTGGTCTTCCAATGATTGAATCCTTGATTGGAGTATCGGAACATCAATATAATATCGTTCTAACCATTAATTACATCGGTCACAGGGTAACTGTGTGGGTTTCGAGGGTTTGGCCAAATGACCGAGGGTTTCACGAGGCAATTCAATACCCAGGTAGTTAGGGTCGTCCTTTAGGCAGGGGGGTAGGTTTGATACAAATTCATAAAAGGGTTCGGGACATAAACCTTGATAGTAGGGGTATTCGCTGGCCAGAAAACGCTCAATATCAGAATCAGAATCCTCACTTAGGATGATAGGGTTTGACTTGGTAGAGGGTTTTGGTTTGTTTCTGGCCATTCTCGAAATGAGTCGGGCATTCCTTTTCCCTTTGGCATTTACAGTAATGTTTTCCTTGGGATTTTTGCTCATAGGCTTTTTAATGGCCTCTGCACTCTTAGTTACAGTGTTGGGTAAGTCATTAGGAGGGTCGGTCGAGGGTTTAGGCAGTAGGATATGTAAGGGTACAGGTGGTTCAACCTTGGTTTCAATTAACACAAGTTTATCAACCTGTATAGGGTCGGTGTCTTCAAAGCCATTACGGGCGATGAAATCCTTCCAAGTATCAGCAAGCAAACTCAAATGATAAACAACGATGAGCTTAATAAGCCCATGATGAAACAGGTTGTTGTCAGCCTTATGCCTCTTAAACTTCTTCGACATTTTATACAAGCTCTGATGAAAGTAGAAAGACATGTTTAGAGGATACCCTATAAAAATCATCAGCAGGTGCAGGTGGTAAAGGAACACAAGTCTGTATCGACCTTCGGAGGTCATGAACTACTTGATTATCATCAAAGTATCATGCCATCGCGGTTTAAGTGCAGAGATAGGCATACCTTTGTCACAAGAGGTGACTTTGCGGGATAGAAACAACAATGTCCATGGAACTTCCTCGACCTTGCAATTCTTAAACCAACGCTATCTTCATGGGCATTGTCAAACATCAACATGGCTTGATTGCCATTGGGCTCAACTCGTACGACTAGTGCCATGAAGCTGAACGCATGGTATGGGTAGGGTTTGTATTCACCAACACACACAAGAGCAGAGCTACCCGAGCCAACAACAATGAACGAGCAAAGCGGTAAGCATAAATGCAAGCATGCGAAGGTGGTGGAGTCTGCCATGCACAATATTGATTATCCAAGTACAACCGCCAATTTTCATAGCTTTTCACTCCATAATAATAGTTCAACCATTAAGTCATGTGTACAACCAATAAAATCAAAGGTGTATACCAATGCACGCAAGCGTTATACCATAATATTTAAACATCTGACATATAAATCAAAACCCAAAATCAACTATGCGCCAATGTATCAATTCATATAATCAAACGTTTAACCAAGGTTCCAAACAGTATTCATATAGTCAACAAGCCAAAATTTATGAAAAGATTATCATAAGGATTATATCAAAAGACATATATAAAAATTTTACCATAACCCCTATTCACTTTCATAGAATCAATGATCAGGCAAGTCATATAAAGTCCAAATCCAAATATTAATGCATTGCAAACTTAATAAAACCGAGTTACTCAATCAATCGAAGTATGAGAACCGATTAGAGACCCTTGCCAGTTGTATAACGATCAATAAAAGGTAAGCGCAATAGGCATAAGGACATAAAAGATATTGACAGTTCAGATAATGATCGAAAAACAACTTTGAAAAGAGAAATTTTCACGCTTACAGTCATGAAAAATTAACGAAGACAAATGTGTGAATGTCGCAAGAAATGAAAATGTTGTCTATTAAAAAATGCGACGAAAAACTTGATGTTTGCAAGACATGGGTGTAGGCAGCTTATAGGATAAAAAAAAAGTGATTTGGCTGCCAACAATGGCGACACACTGGAAGAAGTAGTTATCTCTGCAAAAGGTACAAATTCAGATTAAGACAACAAATATAATTTTCAACTCAAAAATAACAACTAGAAAATTATACAAACATCATCATTAATCATTTTTTCCAGCAGTGTTTTTAAAAGATGAAAACCAATAACAGTCTTAAGATCAGCAAGTCACGATATTAAAGATAAAATCTTCAATACTGTTGGCATAGCCGCTGCTGCCAGCAGGCGTCCATAGCCTCGACAGGGTTGCCATTTAACCCACTCTGACATCTGTATCCTGTCAAGAAGTTCTGGATCAAAATAAAGGACATTAAAGAGGTTTCTCTTCTTTTTTCAAATTTTCATGTACCCGACATTGCTTCGCTGCCAGAGGGCCTATTCAGTACCCCGACGAAGTTGTCTTGGCGTCATGCATGCATTTACTCGCTGCTAGCAGACTTGTTCAACATCCTGGCAGGTTTACAAGCATTTCCCACGGCTCTTATTAATAATTTTATTTTGTTTTTCATATGTATATAGCTGAGCGGGGTGACGCTGAAAACCTTGATATTTTAACATATTTTTTTGGCCTCATCATAATTTTTTAGAAATGTCCTTTATTTAGCTCCAGAGATGTTTTATTTATAAAAACACTTCCTATGACAGGGAGACATCTTTTGAGTTATTCCTTTACAGAAAAGGGACAACGTAAAAAGATAATAGATGATCATGAAAAGCTTTGCTCAGAGATTGAAATCAGTAAACTTCTTTCAAACAACAAAATTTTCCAACACAGATATCAATTTTAGCAATATATCATTGGTGTTTGTACAAATTTTTCAGAAGTTATTTCAGTGAAGAAATTTTCTATCGTCTTTGTCTGAATAGATTAGTGTACAGGTATGCGAAAACACAAACTCATAAATTCAAATCAAAATAAAAAACAGAAAGCAAACGAAAGTGCAAACAAAAATGAAATATTTACATAATATACAAGGGTAGTTATCAAGAAAAATATCTTTTCAGGGTTTGGCCATTCACCGGGTAGGTCTCAAGCTTCCCTTCAAGATTCTGCAATCGAAAGGAACTAGGACCCAACTTTTCAACAATTAAAAATGGTCCAAGCCATAAGTTTTGAAATTTGGTGTGCTCACCCTTTCCTTTGTGTGGTTTGTCCCATTTTAAGACAAGATCGCCTACTTCAAAATTCCTATCAGAAGCAGAATTAGAATTGAACCAGCTTTTAATCAATTGTTGATGTTGATCTAACTTACACTTAGCTTGGGCTCTTACTTCTTCTAGCTTCATCAAAGCGTTAATTTGGTTTTCTAAAGGGGGACAATCTTCTTCTTGGACTTTTTGTGACAACTGAGGTGAAGGAAGAAGAATGTGAGGTGGAAAAAATGCTTCTCTGCCATAAACGAGAAAAAAGGGGGGAGTTACCTATAACAACTTTGGGCGTTACCCTATCAGCCCACAGTGCGTTCAATAGTGCATTATGCCAATTCTTGTGATTTTCAACCACCGTTCTCTTGATAATTTTAATCAAGTTCTTGTTTGTTGATTCTACTAATCCGTTACCCTAAGGGTAGTAACTAGTAGATTACTTCAGCTTTATTCCTTTCTCCAAAGAAAACTCGCTCATCTCAAGAGAATAAAAATATGAAGCGTTGTCAAAGACCAGACAGTCAGGGATACCGAATCGAGTGATAATATTCGAGTTTAGAAAAGCGATTGCCTGACTGGTGTTGACATTTCTTAGCACAACAGCTTTAGACCATCGAGTAAAGTAATCTATGGCTTTCACAATATACTTGTGTTGTTGCAAGGATGGAGGGTTAACTGGACCTATGATATCAAGGCCCCATTGTTGGAAAGGAGAATCTACTGAAACGGGTTGCAAAGAAAAGGTTGGTTTTTGCAACTGCCTTGATGCTTTCTGACAGATGATGCATTTATGACACAAGGCATGGGCATCCCTAAAAAGCATGGGCCAGTAATAACTAGCTCTTAAAACCTTATGAGCAGTGGTGTCGCCACCAAAGTGACCACCAGCTTCTCCTGCATGCAACTCAAGCAATACTTTTTCTGCTTCATCTTTCTCGAGACAACGCATCAGTACGCCGTCAAAATTTTGATGAAACAGTACACCGTTAACTAAATTAAAGGAGGTGGATTTTAGTCTCAATGTTCTTCTCTTGGTGAGGTCAAGGTGACGGGGTGCTGACCCATGTTCAAGACAGAATCTAATATCCCCGTACCAGGGATTAACGAGGTTTTGTGCGCAACAAATTAAACTTTGATCGCTTTGTCCTAGGTTTGATGTATCACTATCTTCTTGCTGTCCTGTTTCGGAATCAACAACCAATTTACACAACCCTTGGCCTCTCACGATCTGGGCTGGGGTGCTCTCTAAGTCATACTCCTACAAGGAGGTGACCTAGTTATCTCTCTTCTCTCCTAACTCCTTTTGTACTAACAAGTTCCTTACGGCAGGGTAGGGGACAATGACTTTCGTCCTTGACTTCAAAAGATAGGATTAGAAATGCTTAACTGCTTTGAAAATAGTGTAGGCTTGCCGATCAACCATTGGGTAGTTAAGTTCAACACCTTTGAAATCAGAGCTCATAAAGGCAATGGGTACTTCATTGTTATCGACATTCTTATGAGTTAGGACGACAGCATAGGAACGATCAGAGGCAAAAGTATAGAGTGTAAAATATTGAGAGAAGTCAGGGCTCATGAGAGACGAAGCATCTATTATGGCCTTCTTTATGGCATTAAAAGCTTGATTTTCTATGGGTCCCTAGTGATATTGGGGGTCTTTCTTAATCAGGTTCTGTAGAGGCCTGACCATTTCGAAGAAACTGGGGACGAATCTCCTCACGAAGTTAATCTAGCCTAAGAAAGACTGCATGGATTTTTTGGATGTAGGAGGGGGAAGTTTAGCGATGACTTGAGTCCTTTTGGGGTCAATAATCATCCCATCACTAGACACAATGAATCCTAGTAATTTACCCTATTCTACTGCAAAGATGGACTTTTTGGGGTTCAAGGAGATGTCGTATTTACAACATCGTAGCAGAATGGCTCGTAAGTGAGCTAGATGATCGTCTTTGTTTTTAGAATAAACGGTCACATCATCTAAGTAAACTACGACGGAGTGATTGATTAAGCCTCGAAAAGCAATGTCCATTGCTCTCTGAAAGGTAGCACCAGCGTTAATCAATCCAAAGGGAATTTTGCAATAAGCATAAGTGTCCCACGGAGTACGGAAGGTAGTTTTGAGTTGGTCTGGTGGAGACATCAGGACTTGGTTGTATCCAGAGAAACCATCTAACAGGGACAGCCTCTCGGAACCAGATACTTGTTGAAGGATCTGTTCCATGGGTGGGACAGGATAGTTGTCTTTGTCATATGCTCTATTGAGGTTTCAAAAATCGATGCAAAGTTGAATTTCTCCATTTTTCTTCCAAACTAGGACAAGGTTGGACACCCATTGAGTGTGTCTAACAGGAAAAAATATTTTAGCACTTAGGAGTTTATTCAATTCTTTTTGAACGATCGGTTCTAGTTTAGGGTGCATCTTCCTCAGTTTTTGTTGGAAGGGTAAGGTTTAGGGCTTCATCGGGATGACATGCTATATGATATTAGGGTCGAAGGTTTTAAGATCATCATACGTCCATGCAAAGACACCCTTAAATTCTTTAAATAATTTAACAAAAGCAGCTTTTTCTTGCCTAGAACATCCCAAGCCTAAGTTAATGCACTGAGGATTTTCACTAGTTCCTAAATTGACTTTTTCATAAGACAATGAGGAACTATTGGTTTTACATATGACCGTATTTTTAAATATATCTTCAAAATCATAAAAAATTTCTAATCTAACTATGGATTTGGGTATGGAATTTACCATGTCCGACAGAGCTTCAGGAGATTTCGGATCAGGTATTACCGTAAAATTGTGCAAATTGTCGTCGTGCATGCGTTCATCTATCACCGCGCCTTGAAAAGTTTCTTCCATGTGCAGAAAGTTAATCATCTGTTGATCATCGTCAAATAATCTCCAGTTTGTGATATTGTCAGGAACAGATGGTCGAAACAATAGCTCGACGGAGAATGCGTCTGGGGACAAGCCTTCTACAGGAAGAAGTTTTGAGGATACATTAGCTAGTAGATCCGCTTCAGCATTATTTAATCTAGGAATGGAATTTATATTGAAAGCAGAAAATTTATTCATTAAACTCCATACCTCAGACTGGTAACTTTTGAGATGCGG
>SNQJ01S0091321.1:6719-32589 GCA_010110895.2 Picea sitchensis | reverse complement strand
GGCAATAACCTCTACGCCATACATCGAAGTTCTTCGCAACATGAAACTAAATGCCTGAAATTGTTAGTCGTGATGATCAATGAAAACAAAACCCATCAAAATTCGCGTCCAACACTGCGAGTTAAATCCAACAACCACAATCTTGTATACGAATAATCAGTCGGGTTGTAAATCTGACATGAATGATGAGTTATAACCAAAATCAAGCGTCGACACAAATGACGGTTGGGTTTTCTTAAGTTTCCAATGAGCGCTTTTCACTTCCAGGTCGTTGCCGAGGGTGAGGGTTCAAGGACGGAAGTACCAAGAAAACAATATAATGTACCAAGAAAACAATAAATTTGTTTTGATCACTTAGCTTAAGAAGATTTTAGATGAGGACCCGAAATAAAATTGCAGAAGACTAATTGCTCGGACTCCTTTTTAACTAATAAAACATTTTAATGAAAAGACTAGACAATCGAGAAGGGATCTAAAACCTTCAGTCTTTAGTTTAGATTTCGATAGGTAGGGAAAATCAATCATTGGAATAATGTAATTACTAGGATTCATGTGAGCTTGACAACAAAAGGGTTATCTTTAGATTTTGAGTTTATAAAATATCAACATTGTTGCCTCATAATCGCATGATTGGATTATGCTCAAGGTTTATTTGTGATTTGTGAAATTTGGCAGAGTACTAAGAACATAGAATTTGTTTTCGTTGGAATGCAAGTTGTTTTTTTTGGGGATACTCGTTTTTACGCTGACCATTTGATGTTGAGTTCCCACCATTCACTAGCTTTTTGCTTCCATCACCATCTGAAACGACCAGGAAAAAATAATTTTAAAACCTTGGAAAATATTGGCTGCTAAAATCAGCATGACCAAAAAAGATTTAATCGACAGGAATTAGAGAAGACATCAACATCATTCAAAAAATCAATAGACATTTACAAAAAAATAAAAGAATCGACAAAATTCTATCTCGAAAGCCATCACTCCGACCGGTTTGAGAATTAAGGAAAAAGAGGATCCCCCATGCAACAAAAACTAGCGTAAATGAGACTTCGTACAATCGCTTTCTCATACCTGAACTTTTCTATCAGGTTCACTTTGTACTGTAGTTTTGAGCATGATAGCTAGATTTTGTTGTTGTTAAGATTTAGTTTCTAATATGAGCTTCTATTTGTTTTGCAGATAGAAAAGTTGAGCATATACCTATATTAATGCACTCCAACTTTATAACCCCAGTTCAACCAAACTGCAATTTCTAGCCAATTCCAAATAATAGAACCCTGATTCAACCAAACTGCAATTTCTGGCCAATTCCAAATAATTAGGAATTCCCTGAAAAATATTCGATAATGGTCATCAATTGATGCAGGGTTCAAATTCCGCCAAGCCTTGGATGTAATATAGAGTATTTAACCACATGATTATGCTTTGTGATTCAATGGATGACTATCAAAACCTACTCCTATTTTGAAACCCTCAATAATCACCTGTTGTATGTAAATCTTCAAAGCTAGAAAAGGGGCATGCTACCAACTGTGTTATGGTCGATCCACCCAGTCGATTCTATGTCAAACCATGGCTCAATCTACATGAAATTAGTGGTCAAGTGTGCATAATGTAGCCACAAGGGAAGTCGACCGTATGCTAGGACTTGGCCACAACCCTCACACATCCTTGCACAAAGTCAGTTTTCCATGAGAAATGAATGTTACCTGATTTATGGAATGTAATCGCACTGATTTATGGCATGCTCGGGAGGTGGTGTAAACCTTAACAACGTGAATTTTAGAAGGTTGATGGACATGCAAACAGATGGACAACATGACGGGTAGCTCCAGAGATTACTTGCCACCGCTAAACTACCAAGTGCCACATGTTAATGTTTCCTATTAAAAATTATTTTATGATATAACTAAGTTTTTTCACTTACATAAAGTGTTTCAATATTTAAATTAAAAAGTTTAATTATGCCTAAAGGCGTACTCCGAGCACAATTAATCACCTTTTAATCTAAAATTCTAATTTAATGGTTAACAATTAAAGATGCTGGTATATTCTTAGTCATCCTCCCAAATCAATGAATGCGATTTCCTTTTCATAACTTCCTTGTATTTTTGAATGCATCCGTTAACCTGTTTACTTTTTAACATTTACCTAATCATATTAAGAAATTACTGTAGCACTATATGATTGCCACGTTTAAATGATTAAACTTTGGGATTATCACGTTTGGTTTTCTAGTTGTGTGTTTTATTTTCTGACTGTGCGTTTCATTTTCTGTCCACGCCTTCCATTTTTTGGTTGTCCGTTGTGACTGTGTAATAGTGTTTGCTGGAGGAAGCTTTGGCATCATCTTTCGGCGTTCATCAACAACGGTTTTGAGAGGCTGTGCTAGTACTATCATCTATTATATTTAATTTAATATTTAATGTGGAAAGAATAAAATCGATAAATACAAAAATATATATAGATGGTAGTATCTAATTAATAATAGGTTTTGGAACATGTATATATCAATAAAAATAATGCAAGGGTAGACAAATGAAATTTTAATTACTAGATATGATTACAGAAGTGGTCCGAGCGGATCTCTTCCAATAGCTCTAAATTAGGAAGCAGACTTTAGAGATTAATGAAATATTTAGAGTCAGAGGTCATTTGATACATTTTAGGTACCTCAAAATTAATTCGAAAAGATAAATTAAGTCGAGAGCGAATCAAATATTTAAAACAAAACAATTTCATAAACCAACTATTACATATCGATAGAGTTATACTTTTTATGTTCGCAACAACTAGAGAGTTATGTGAAGTCTAACGGTACTAAATTCTCAGTGTTAAATTATTGAAGGAAATGTAGATAAGAAGATCCAAGTGGAAGACAGGTGACAAGACGTAACGCCCCTAAAAACACCTCTATACAACACAATTTCTGAAAATAAAATAACTCAGTGAGTAACTTGATCAAGATAACTTATTTTAGTAGTTAACAATCAGAGTAAACTCCATCTGAGCAGTCAAGATTTCGATAGATAATTGAATCAACGACGATATGCTTGAGTCCTTTCCACAATGCATCATGCATGCAGTCCTATGTTCACAGGAACTTACGTATAATTTTTTTTTACCTCCCAGAAATTAAATCACCATTCACATCATGGATCGTTGATCGAATTGATAATTAAGGAAGGGAAAGTTTGAGGAAAAAAAATGTGAGGGACTTCGAGGTTTACATTTTAGTCTAAGGAATTGGGAAGGATAACAAAATCACACATTAATTAAGGGTCCCCTTCTATGCTATGCTTTACACATGGTTACAAAATCTTAGAATGATTACGACGACGAGATCAATGGTTCCACTAAAAAAACCTTATAATGAAATTGAGTTCCAGTAATACTGGGAAGTTAAGACTGTCGACAAATGGAATGTAAGCCTTGTTACTTTCAGATCGATTTAGCATTGGGTGATGTTACTTTGAAAAATGCACTCCACTTAAAATTCAAACGAGGTAGGGACTAGCTGCTTCACAACTATTTCCCTTGTTATTGTATCTTCTTAACCCTTATTATTGTATTTGGTTGATTATTTTGGGTAGTATTGAAATTTAGGTTGAATCAAAAGTTACAAAGATAAAAACTACTAGATAATACATTTTCAAAGATAATTATAAGTGTTGCTCTTCTTTTGTCACCTAAATGAGAAAAACATAGGTGCTTACAAGCTTAGTTGGGTTAGCTAAGCAAGACAGCTGTAAAAGAAAGGGTTAGAGAAAGAAACATAAAAGACTAAGCTAAGAATTAAACTAGAAAATGAAAGAACAACTAAACAATTGAGCATAAGGACATAAGAACAAGAAACAAATAAGACTTATGTCACCAATGGTAAGGATTATATTAGTGAAAAGAAAACACCAAGAAGAAAGAGGACTTTGGGTCCCTTCTTCCTCCAAGGGAGGGCTCTTGGACCCCCACAACTAAACTCTTCTTACAACTTTGAAACTTGAAATAAATGATGAAAGAATCCCAAGCTAATCCACTCAAGAGATGAGATGGATTGCCCAAATGTAATGATGCTAGTATGCTCTTGATGAGAAAATAGGATTCCCCAAGAGAATAGCAGCAACATAACCTTGCATCCTTGAAAATGTAGTGCACCCATGGCCTTGTTTTATAGCACCACTTTAAGGTATTGTGCAACTAGATTTAAGTGTGAAAAAGGGTTGTTTATGGCATTTTTAGGTCTTTGACCAACCACCCAGTCAGATCCAGCCGAGATTTGGATGTCAAATCACCTTGGAAGCTGAACCAGAAGTGGGTGGAAGGCCGACCAATCTCATAAATGCACTATTCTTAGGTGTGCGCGACTTTTAGCAACCACAGTTGTGCATCGTGCACATGTGCGCTTTTCATGCATTTCTGGTTCACGTATGTGCGCGCGGGCCCTGTGTAGTCATAGTGCCCCTTAATTTTATCACTGGTTGTATAGTTTTTGGACCTTTTGGAAATGTTTTTTGGTAATTTTGGTTCATGGGTGACCTCATAATTGTTTGAAGACACTGGATTCCTGTAACCGTTTGCGGATGAAATTTCAGTGATAACAGATGCCCCCTGAAGGATGAGGTTAGGAGCATATGTATAACTGAAATTCATCAATGTTTCTTCTACTGAGAGTGTCGTTGTAAGAAAGAGCGACAGTGAGAGTATCAAGAGTGACACGTTGGAGGGAGAAGGGAACCTGTAGGACCCAACCTTCCATAAGGTGTGTAAAATAAATTGTGTACAAACGAGGCGGGCATGCCCCATGCTCCTGTCATGTAACTCAAAAAGAAGGGTTTGTACAGTGACTGAAACTGTGTGTTGATGTAGATCACTGCAGCGCCCTCAGGGGCGGTTCTGATAAAAGCAGAGGATGATTCTGGTGAGGAACATACTCTGAACAGTGGGCAAGTATACCTATAAAAAGTATCACGGATGTTGTGGGCATTGATAGCCCAGGCAAGTTCAGAGGTCTTCGGTGGATATAAGAAACAACTGCAGTAGTCGCAAAGTAAGACCCACCATAACATGAGAAAGTGTTGATGTCAAATGTTATGGGGGTCAACGACAACAGGGAGCAATTATGGTTCTCCCTATGTCATCCGAGACCTCTCTTTGGAAAGGAAATGAGAGTTAAGATACTTTCGCCCTTCTGGAAACTGTGCTGACATCGACAAAAGGGGGATGCAACTCCAAGAAGCAAAGGGCTTTGAGAAATCTACTAGGTGAGGTTAGGAACTGAGGAGGTACATGAATGAAGTCAAGATGTATGGAGACTTCAAGACTTCCCTTGGTTGGGGATATATGGGAAGGATAAGTGGCCGCAACCGTTCAACTAGGTCGAGTGACAGGGTGACAACACGACGGGGGATAAGCTATGCCAAAGTGAAAAAAATTAGAGAACAGAGGTAGATGGCCCGTGGGATACTCAGAGTATATGGACGATGTCAATAGGAGTAGATGATAAGGAGTGCCCCAACCAAGGGTGACATGGGTTGCGTTTGCCAAAAAGGAAGATGGTCGCCAAAGGTGGCGACAAAAAGATATGTAAATGCTGGAAACAAAGGCTTTTTACAAGTACCAAATGAATAAAGGATAATTTGGGATGAGTGTACAAATACAGAAACGGGTGCCCCAATGCAATATGGTTGGGTCAGTTAGGGCGCAATTTGCTTGGAGAACTGGTGGAGGTTGGGGGGCCCATGGGTGAGTTTCTGTATGAGGTAGATGAAATGGAGGGAAATTTGCGGATGAGCAAACTGATGGTGGATGACATGGAGGGTTAATGATACTGCGGAGGTGCAGTCAAAATAGAACCGTGAAGAGATAACTTGGGAATCCATTGGGAAAGCTAGAAAAATGAGGAGAAGGAGTATGCGGCTGATTTACGACATGATGTAAGACTATCAGGACTCCCATCCCTAAAGGGTTGAAAAACAACATGAGTGTCGAAGTGCCAAGGGGTGCTATGAATGAGACAACTCATGTGGTGGAGAGTGCTACCGGGTGATAGTACCCAAAATGAAAAGGAGGTGGCGATACTGCAGAGCTGGATATGGGGACCCTAAAGGTGTATTTCAGAGGGTGTGACTGGAGATGCAATTGAGATTTAGAGGGAATGATTACATGCCAGTGTTGATTATATACCTGAAGGGGTTGCACAGATGTATTATGACCAAGTACCTGCACACATGAAAACCAAATACCTGACGTGAACAATATCTAAAGAGAATCGAACATACAAACATGTATTTGATAATTTTGAACATGAGCATGTGTACGTGGACGAGGTATGGAAAAAATGGCGCCCCAGGGGATAAGGATAAAAAATGGCCCAAGGACTGTCTTGACATAGATGATGGGATGTTGATCGTGTGGATGAAGACGGATTGAAAAACGGACACCCGGAGCTCTCAGAATGCGGTTTGGAATTTTGGCTAAAAAGGGCTATATATAGCTGTAGGGCCCACATTGCCACCTCATTTGTACTTGTTTTTGGAGTGATTGGACGAGAGGTATCCAGAGGAGATTTGGATATTCTGGGAGAACGAGGCAGCTGATTCAGGACCAGCAAGCTTCAGGTTAGTAGTCTTATCGTCCTGCATAGAAGTAGGTTTTCAATTTGTTAGAAGGGCCTGTACTAAGCCCCCCCCAGTGTGCGGGAAATCCAGAAATACGCACACACGGGTGTGCGCCTGTTATCTGGATATTCACGCATGGGTGTGCCCGTAGGGGGGAAAAAGGTGCACATGGTATGTGCGCCTATTTGCTACAGCTGTGCATGGGTGAGCGACTATGTAGTGGACATGCGCGTTGTGATGCATGCCTGTGTCTGTGATAGGGGCGCATGGAGGCTCCTCTATATGGCGGATAGGGGCGCACTCATGTGAGCCTATGGGATGAATAGGCGTGCATGTGTGTGCGCCTGTGGGGTGAATAGGCACGCATGTGTGTGCGCCTGTGGGATGAACAGGTGTGCATATGTGCACGTCTGTGGGTTAAATAGCCGCACCTTGGGGGCAAGGTTGATGGGTGAAAAAATCATCTTTTTTAGAGATTTTAATGTGTTTATGTTCGAGATGGATGATCTAGGACTGTATTTATGTGGTTGATCTAGGGAATGGGAGGAGACTCAGTGGGTGCACGGTATTGACGACTACGTGTTTGCAGAAGGACTTCTTCCTCACTGGTGAGTAGGATAGTATGATCAGTGAGGTTGTTTGGATTGAGATACTGTCCCAACTATGATTGGGTAGGTTGCACGTCCTTTTGGGTTTTCATCACACCCTGGTGTGGAATGGGGTTTTTCATCACGAATGGGGGTGGTTGTTACACGTATTGTTGTGGGGCCTGCTAAGGGGCAGGCGGTGTTGGAGTATGCGGTCCATTCAGTGAGTCTTTCATCCGTTTAAAATCAACGATTTGGGGGCAATGATGAGTATAATGACCGAACTCACCGTAAAGGACACAAGGAAAGTTGGTTCAAAGATTATTGTTATTTTTCCCTTGACGTATGTTGTTGTTGCCCCCTTGAGGGTTATGATTCCCTTGGTTCTGGTTGCCCCCAGTAGGTTGGTTCTGTTTGGGGTGATTCCTGCCTTGACCTGGGTTGTTATTGTTTCGGTTTTTTCCTTTCTTTTTGGCATTATTCAATGAATGGGTTGGATTTTCCGTATTCAGTTGTTCGAAATTTTGATATTGCTAAATGAGAGAGGGTTGAACAAAATTCACCCTAGCGTGAGGGTGTCCTTGTGGTGGAGCCATGGGTTGGGAAGGGATAGGAAATGGAAAGTACATATTATTTTGTGGTAATGATCCGTAAGGTACATAGGAAGGTGTGGTGCTTTCGCTAGTATTTAGAGTATAAGCTAAGGTAGAGGGGGTACTAGAACTTGCCTGGATAGGTGGGTGTATTGTGGGTGTTGGCGGTGACGTACTGATGGGTGGAGGGAGAGAAATAAGGTATGGTTGTTGATAAGTGGGTGGAGAGTAATAAGACGTTCCCCCATATGTCGATGGATATTGAGGTGTGACATACATTGGTGGTTGTTGGGGTTGTGGTGCGTGGTGTTACCAATCAATCCATCTACTGAGTGAGACATCCCAAGTTTATCTTGGCCGAATGGCACGGGTTTTGGGAGATCAGGAAGTACTGTGTACAAGTACCCTGATTGAGAATAGATGAGGTCGTATTGTTGAGCCTTACTGATGGCTTTTTCTTCCGATTGAGGGAAGGTGGAATCCACATCTTTACTGAAGAGAGAGACAAGTGATCTGAGAAACCAGTCAAGACACTGTTGTTTGGTGGTTTCTGCTTTGCACAAACTACATCGTCGATGCCACTCGTGAATGTGATCAATGATATGTGTGGCTGAGGTTTGTTTAAAATTAGAGAGTAGTTCAAGACCTTTGTCATGGCGGATTGGTAATTGGAAGAAGGTAAAAAATGATTTGGCCAAGACTCGAAAGTCACATGGGACCCTAATTTTTCATCTACATACAATTGTGTTGATGGGCCAGTGAGTGTGCATTGGAATAATCGTAGTCGGATGGAATCATCCATAATGCTATAGGAAGAGCACCATAAGTGGAAAGTCATGATGTGGTTGGTAGGGTCATCTCCTTCCTTCCCTTCAAACTTGGGGATATCTGAAGGTAGTTTGGTAGGCATTGCAGGCCATGTGGGGTCATGAAATATAGGGTCATTTATGAGTTTTTTTAGATCTAGTATGTTAAGAGAGGCCAAATATGGCATCTAGAGAGGTGGTGGAGGATTAGTTCCAGCCATGGTGTGAGTGTTCTGTGAACCTGACCCTTAAGGGGGGCTAGGTGGGTTGGTACTTCCCCCTTGAGAGGAAGTTGGCCCCTTTCTTCCATGTAAAGGAGAGCGAGTGGACAGTGGACCTTGGGAATTGGACCCAAGTAAGGTGGAACCAAGAAAAGATAATCCTAAGACAATGACACTCAGAGGGGTGTGAGAAGGTGGAGTCGATGAGTTGGCGAGACTAGGAACTCCCCCTAAAATAGGAGGGAGGTTCAGAAAGCATCTAGAACGACAAGGGTTTTGTGGGTCCCCTATGATGTCCGACTAACTGAGTGGATGTGTGCAAATGGTGGTGAGAGTGATAAATAAACAAGAGCATTGTGATGCAATTTTTGAACTTTACACAATATCTAAATCAAATGTAATCAGAAGTGCATCATACATAAAGTGTTTTGCTAAAGAAGCATATATATGGATAAGTGGGTTTTTTCTGCGTGGGGGATCAAAGAAAACAAATTCTCATGTCCTAAAAGACATAACGTCCTTCCTCTCAAATAGCACTGGACCTTCCAATAGTACTCAACAGTGTGGTCTGAAGTCACCGTAAGAGAAACTAGTGAAGGATGAAGTAATCAGTTATAATGAGGGATAAAGGGGGCATATCCTGAAAGAATTGACGATATTTACCAATAGCCACACAAAATCCGATCAAGGTGCAATTGTAGCCCACAATTTCCACTTGGGTAGATGTTCTAAAATTTGGTCACTAGGTACCTCGTTCAAAGTGTGGCATTTAGGTTTTCTCTCTTTCCTCGTTTATTTCAGTGTATATTTTGTATTTGGGTACCTAACATGGCCTTGTTTTTGGGACCCATTCTTTATTTTCACCATAGTGATGATCACGAGGGGTGTTGGAGCACTTCACATACACCTAAAATTTCTTTTCCTAAGGTCTTCCCTATGTTTATTAGTCATTATCCAGTCTCCTATAGTTTAGGGAGAATAGTATCTTCAGTTCACACTTCAGTTTGATCAGTTGAGTGGAGTCTAGATGCCACATTGGGATTATCACCATGAAACATTGGGATCATTGCCAACTAATCTGAATTGTCCTTGAAATCATCACTAGACTAACACATTACTCGTGATTCCCCGATCTCCTCCTAACTTCACTTTGTTTTAGTCAGTTAACTGAAGACTGAGAGATTAGTTAACTCATACTAGGTGGTAGTTCACTCTCGTAACTTCCTGAGTGATCCAAGTGGATATCAATGGCCACCCACCTATTCCACAGGCTCAAAAAATAGTTTTCCATCTTGGCAGTTTTTCAGCAGTTTTTTGGGTTCCAAACTTTTGGGGCCGTTTTGAGGCCCTAAACGACATTGTTTGGGGATTTGGGGCCCAAGTGACTCTTCAAGGAACTAACCTAGGCCAATCTAAAATCATTCTTCTTGATTATACCTTTCCAATGGTGTATTGAGCGCCCCAAATGGAGATAGTATGCAAAAGTTACGCCCTAGAGAAGTTGATGTATCAACTACCCCCATCGGGGGCTGCAAACCTTTTGGATTTTCAAATTCTGGGGTTAGGGTTTTTTATTTTACTTATGTTAAAAAGGCCTTTGGAGCCTCATTATAGGGATCATGTTCTTACAAATGCGAGTATCCATCACATCTCTTCTCAGAGATAAGCTGCCACCATTCTAGTGAGTCTTTCACTCTATATTTTTATAGTCTTTGTACATTTTCGCTTATTAATAGAAAATTGTGTATTACTATATCTTTGTGTTTATGGTTTCATATCTGATACATTTCTATTATATTATTGGATATCCGAGATATATCTATACATTTCTTTATTATATCTCCGCTATCATTTCATGCCGAAAATAATCTGGATCAGTGGTATCGGAGAAGGCTGTTGTTGATCATTTTTTTTAGTGCATGTCCCCGGCAAGGTCTGTGTATAGAAAGTTGGGTCTCGATCTTGTCTCTCTTGAATATAATCTCTCTCACACACCCAAGACACCCTCCATGGCCGAAGAAAATAGAAACGACAGAGCAGACGATTCTATCAATCTGTTGCTTGAACAAGCTCTCATGCGATAGAGGGATTAAATGATGGAGAATTCTTCCCACATCCTTCATTGTATGTTGATAGCAAGAGACACATATTCATCAAAAAACCACTTTGGAAGCACCTCTCCTTTCAAGGTACAGGTTAATTTTGATATTCCCATATTTGAAGGTCAGATAGATGCATATGCCCTAGACAAATGGTTAAATCTGCTAGAAGGTTATTTATTCGTTCACCATTTTTCTGATAGGGAAAATATCACCTTCACACTCCTTAAATCTCTCCCCCATGCCAAACATTGGTGGGAAAATTACTGGGAGAAAAGTTCCACAGAAGAGTCTAGAATATATGGGGTCGATCCCACTTGGGATTTTTTTGTGGACACGGTAAAGGAACAATATTACCCTGTTGGAAACTATGAGGACCAATATATGAGATGGACCACACTATGGCAAGAGAGGGGCAAATCAGTTACGAAGTTCACCAATACCTTCCATACCTTGTGCACCAAGATGGGTATCAAAGACTCTGAATGACATTTGTTTCTGAAATACCATTGGGCTCTACATAGATACTTCCAAACTGAAATTGATTTTCTGGACATCTCATCACTTGGTGTTGCTTATCGATATGTTGTTAAAACCAAGAAGAAATTTAAGCACCAGAACAAACGGGAGTTTGGGTCTTCAAATCCGCAACAACCAAAGTATGATAAAGACGACCCTAACAAACAGTCTCTTGAAAACCAGTCCAAGCCATAGGAAAAGAAGGGTCATGAGAAGACAAAGAAGGACACCATAAAATGGTGCAATTTCCACAAAATACCCTGGAAAAACACCGACGAATGTCGCTCAAAAAAGTCATTGGTGGCCGAGATCAAAGACAAGGAGACAAACCATGATTCATAATCTGATTATGAAAATACTGGTAAAAGATAGATCATTGACACATACCCCACTATTATTGTCGTGATCACAACAATTCAACTAGAAGAACCATCATATCCAGAAGAGGGGGAGGGCCTTTTTCATTCACATATGTGGGTGAAGGGGACCTCACTGCATTTTTTGTTGATAGAAAAAGCCATAAGAACCTCATCTCAGTAGAGGTCTTCAAACAGTTGGTATTGTAAAAAACACCACACCCTCAACCATACAACATCGAGTGGCTTCGCCAGGGACGAGCTCTTTGTGTCAGCCAACAGTGTCGATTGTCATACAACCTCCAACCCTTCAAGGATGAGGTACTATGTGATGTTTCCCCATTGGATTTCTATGATGTTCTCTTGGGCCATCCATATATGTGGAAACACCATGTTGTTTATGAGTCTCGACCCCAAGTGTCATTGTTTCTCTGGGGGGTCATCTCTACAAAATACCAGAGGTAGTTCTGACTATTGTTCCACCTAAATAGTGTCGCAAGGTAGTATCTCATACTACAAAATTTAGCTTCTTCACAATCTGTTCAAAAGGGGAACATGAGGTATTGCAACCACTACAACCTCAACCCAAGCACATTTTATCCGACAGAAGCAGGTCAACAAGACTGCAACAAAGTGCAAATCAGATTCCTTCTGTGCACAGACATCTCATGTAGCCTGACTGGTTGAACAGATTCAACCCTTCCAGCAACAGGTTCATGACAGCCTTCCACAAACCAAGCAGCGCAACATCTCCAACAAGGCAAGCAACTCACCAAAATTTAGATTCAAAAAATGCTTCCCCNCACCCCCCCCCCTCTCAGTTGACTAACATATGGGTCCCTTGCGACTCAATGGATCAGTGGTGGTCAGCTGAGGATTATGGGGAGGGCACTGGTAGGAGAGAATTTTGCCTGGGGCTTGATGCTGCATGCCAAGATGGTAGGGCAGCTGGACAGATGTCGGACTACGGACTCAGGGGATTTTTCCTTTGGGTCCATCTTGGTGGCCTGGTTTTTGGAGAGGGTATCGATGTTGTACCCTAGAGTTTTATTGGGCGCACCTGGTGCGCGAGAGCCGTGACTGATGCCGTGGTTGATGATTTTGGTTCGCCACAGTGGTGGTAAGGGTGGCCATTTTTTCATGACCGAGGCAGCATAGGTGTGGCAACAAATGCCTCCGATCATACTACGGTATCCGTATTGTGGAGTGGATTTCTGGGGTGATCTAGATATTGTGTTACCTCTGGGGGAGGTGTTCGACCACTGAGGTATGTTTGTGATTTTGATATGTTGATTTGTGAGATACTATGACATATGTATTTTGTATAGATGTTGATACTATTGTTTGGTTGTTTGTATGTGCAGATGTGGGACTTCGTGGGCATGAGGTTGATATAGTGAGAGCACCAGCTCGTCAGGAGCCAATGATACTACCGTGGGGAGAGCCGCGGGAAGGAGAGAGACGTCGGCATGAGGACATTGAGGCGAGACCAGCCGGTGACGAGAGAGCGGTTAGGAGACATCCCTTTGACAACCTTGGTGCTGAGCCATCGTATGCTCCTCCGGTAGAGGCCGGGGGAGATTTTGAGGATATTTGCCGCCACTTATAGATGGTGCTCCAAGGAGTGCCTGAGGGCATGTGGTCGCGCATCTAGGACAAGGGCGTCCTGGAGGAGTGTGTTGGAGTTCCGCTGATGTGGCAGATCGACGAGTAGCAGTAGCAAGTGTTGTGATGACCGGGCGACTACCTCTAGGTCCGGAGGGATCGATAGTGGGTGGGGAACCACCGCCTGAGGGAGGGACAGGAGGTGGTACTCTAGAGGCACCTTGAGTGTCTCTCTATGTATTTTGGTATTTTATAGATAGGATGGTGAGCCCATTTTGGTGTAGTGACACCAGTTTTGTACCGAGACGCTTCACTAGCCTGAGGATTTTGTATATGATGTATTCTATGTGTATGTAAACATTTTGATGGCACTGTTGATCGAGTTATATATGTGTGTGTGTGTGTGTGTGTGTGTGTGGATATACATTTTGAGGTCTTTCTGATGTTTACATGTGTGTGTTTTAATGTTATTTATGATGTCTAATCTATATTTGTTGTGATAGGCTCTTGATGGTTTATGTGTGTGTAAAACTATCTTGATGTGATATATGCCAATCGAGTATAATGATATCTAGGTTATCTGTGATTTGATTCAATTGTCTTGGAATATGTGTAAATGTAATGAAATCAAAATGTCGAGATAAAAGTCTAACTTGCAGGTATTTGCAAAAAAGGCAAGGATCGCGGACACGGTACACATTGTTGAGTTGGAGGACGACTAGTTGTGAGTCAAGTAAGACTCTAAGGTGACGAATACGATGATGGATGGAATTGGAGAGGAGGCCAATGATGACAGTGTACTCGTCTTGGTTGTTGGTTGTTGAACCCAAACATATGTTGCTAGAGTGGAGCAGGTCATGTGAGGGGGTATGGAGGACCCAAGCCGCTGAAGCAAGATTTTGTGTCCAACGGCTAGCGCCGTCAGCGTAACCGATGTGGTAGGCCAATTGGGGAAGCATTTGTCAATAACACAAATGATATTTTAGATGTGAGGTATGGAAAAAAGATTAAAAACACTATAAAATAAATAACCTAATGTAGAATGGCTACGCTTAGGCGTAAAATTTCTTTAAGTATAGCCCATTGACGGGTTCTTTGAGAGAGAGGCCCTCGGAAGAAACCAGGATGTATGCACCTTTGGTGAAGCAATGTTGGATAATGTAGGGGCCATTCCATAGTGACTCGAAATTTCCATAACCGATGGTATCGTGAGCGATATCGTAAGCAAGGACGAGGTCACCTTCGTGCAATGAGATAAGGTTGACATGGTGATCAGAGGTGGATTTTGACCATTTTTTGGCTGCCTCATTGTTATATAATAAAGATCGATGATCTTCATCCAGGGACTCTAAGTTCAACAAATGCTGCTCCATTGGAGCAGTGTCGGGTAATAGCTCAATTGCGGTGCGTAGGGTGGGAATTTTGCACTCAATAGGAAGAGTGGCGTCAACCCCATAGACTAGATGAAAGGATGTGAAACCAATGGCCATTTTCAAGGCCGTACGGTAAGCCCATAGTGTGGAAAATAACATATGATGCCAATTGGTCATATGTTTGTTAACTGTGCACTATAACATGGTCTTGATGACCTTGTTAAATGCTTCGACCTGTCTGTTAGACTGAGGGTAATATGGTGAGGCGAACTCGTGGGAGAATCCCAACTGTGATGAGAGTTCAACAAAAATCTCATTCTCGAAATGTTTCCCGTGATCGAAAACTAGTTGGAGTGGTACTCCAAAGCGGGATATGACGTGATTAAAAACAAAATGCACTGCAATGTCAACGGTGTTGTTGAAGGTGGGCATGGCTTCAACCCATTTTTTGAAGTAATCGACTATGACGATGATGTATTTGTGTCCATTTCTGGATGGGTGGTTACAAGTCATGAATTCGATGCCCTATTTATAAAAGGGGCCTATAGTAATGACTGGGCGGAGAAGAGCAAGTGGGGCTTGTGCTTTGTTGGCGTAAAGATGACACTTATTGCATCGCTTCACAACATGAATGCAATTGTGAAACAATGTAGGCAAAAAGTAACTTGCTCAGATGATTTTCTAAGCGATGGACATTAAAGATGGCCCCCACACGCGCCGCCATGGTATTCGTTCACGACTCTATCGGCCTCGTCAATAGTCAAGCGTCGACGAAGTATGGTGTTGACCCCTCGCTGATATAAGATATCTTTGATGAGGAGATATCGGGGGGCCTGGTGGAAAATACGATGATGATCATCTTGTGAGAGGTGGTTACCAAAATTTTGGGTTCAGAGGTAGACGAGGAGGTCGTCGTACCAAAAATCATCCGAAGTGATATAAAAGAGATGTTCATCGGGGTAGTCAATATTGATGGGGGCACTGGTAGTATCAAAGGGGAAGGCCATGACAAGTTTGACGAGGATGAGAGCTTTCTTTCTCTTAGGTGTTGAAAATTCGAGATCGTACTCCCAAAGGATAACGATCCATCGGGCAAATTTTCCATTAATTTGTCGACGACTGAGCAAGTATTGCATGGGGTTGGAATTTACTATGACTTTAGCCGTGCGAAGCAGAATGTAATGACGCAGTTTCTGGACTGCGAGGGCTAGTTTCTCTTCATGATTATACTTCAAGGGGCCCTGAGAGGTTTTTACTAATGTAGTGAATGACATGATCATGATCCCCATCAACGATTTGAATGAGAACTCCTGCTACTGAGACAACTGATGCTGATATGTAGAGGATATAGTCGCGATTATAGTCGTGGCGTAGTAAGAGAAGGAAATAGTGTGCACGAGTGTCATAGTCTGGGACAAATCACTGTAGAAAGTTAGATTTTCCTTGTAGGCTCTAGAGTTGGCGTAAATTCTGGGGGGGTGGAATTTCTATGATAGCGTGGAATTTGAGGGGGTCCACGATAATACTGCTTTGGGAAACAATGAATATGAGGAGGCGCCCGACAGTGATGCAAAACACACACTTGAGGGGGTTTAAGCAGATGTTGTACTGACGACACCGTTGGAATATGATGCATAAATCATCAATATGCTGGGTGCATTTTTTGGATCGAGCTATGAGGTCATCCAAGTATGCGAGGATGATATGAGCTAGATCGTGAAAATAATATGTCATGGCCCATTGGAAAGTTTCCCTAGCATTTTTTAAACCAAAATGCATGATGTGGTATGCAAAAGTACCCCAAAGGGTGGTGAATGTGGTTTTGTATTGATCGACTGGATGGATTAGGATTTGGCTATAACTAGAGAAACTGTCCATGAAGGATAGAGCCTCATGGCCTGTGCAATCATCGATAATTTGATCGATGAAAAGTGTTGGAAGGTTGTCTTTGGGATAGGTGTTATTGAGATCGAGAAAGTTCATGCATACATGGATAGTGCCTTGTTTTTTGTTAACGGGTAAAGGGTTGGAAACCCATGAGGTATAGGCGATGGGGTAGATGAAGCCTGTCGCTCGTAATTTGTCAATCTCGACTTTAATGGCCGCTTCTTTGGATGGGTGTAGCGGTTGTTTTTTTTGGCTCCCTGGTGTGATATCAGGCTGGGTGTCTATGCGATGTTCGAAAATAGAGGGGTCAAGGCCAGACATCTCTGTGTATGACTAGGCAAAAATATCCTGATATTCTTGGAAGAGGGTTTTATAGGCGGTGATTTCTTCGAGGGTGCATGCGGTGCTAATGGTAATTTCCTCGACGACTCCATTTCTAATGGAAATATTGATTTTGATGGTAGGGGAAATGTTGGCCATGTTTCCTTCCTCAAAATCATCAGGGGAACTGATGGGGTTGTTGAACTAGTCGATATGCCCTGATGGAATAAAATCCTTGGTTTCGACTATGTATATGGGGTGTTGGTTAGGAGGCATGAAGGCTTCCTCTGGAAATGAGAGTGCTAATTGGTGTAGTGCATCCCATGGGTAATCGGGGGTGGTTAATTACTCAAGTATGTCCTCGTCACAGTAGAATTGTCGGGAATACAAGGGATCGTAAAGAGTGATATTGGTGACTGT
Organism: Picea sitchensis; assembly: GCA_010110895.2. Lineage (NCBI taxonomy): Eukaryota > Viridiplantae > Streptophyta > Pinopsida > Pinales > Pinaceae > Picea > Picea sitchensis. The sequence continues at coordinate 15,188 of SNQJ01S0091321.1, read as the reverse complement.
CGCCGTGTGGTTATCCTCTGGTGATGATGAAGTGGGGGGAATGACGCAATGAGATTGTGATGGTTCACTTGACATAAACCAAATATCAAGGTACTAGAGAGTACTAATGGTAGTTGGATGTAAAATTTCTGCGGGGAAATGAATGGAAGAATTAGGGGGATTTGGGGGTAAATCCTCATGTAAGTCATCCAAAAAACACGGAGGAAGTGGGAGTGCTTCTGGTTCAGGAGAAATAACATGAAGAATCTCTAGTGATGAGGTAAGGTCAATCATCGATTCTTTAAGGGGTGCAGGAGGTTGAATCAGGGTCAATTGGTGTCACCTGTATTCAATGATCGTAGGACATTGGTATGTAAAATGATCTAAGGATTCGCATAGACAGTAAGGGCATCTGAAACGTTCATTGACTGAAGTCGTGACATAAGGGATGTCAGTGATGTTTGGTGGGGATGATGTCGCTGGATTGGGTTCGTGCTGGAAGCTTTGGCGTACTGCTACTAACATCTATTAGAAGTGAGGTAGCACTGGGCAATGGTGTGTATAATGGCCATATTTTGAACATATGGTGAAAGTGAATTTGATTCGTAGCCCTTTGTTACTTTCAGGTAGGGGAGGTAGCAATAGTATGTGCTAAAGTGACGAATGATGATGGTGTTTGATTGAGTTGAATTAGGTTACGTAATTCAGGTAGAGATGGGCATTTGTTGGTTCTTATTCTTTCGCCTACCCCAAGTTGTGGCAGGGAGGTTAGTGAGTGGGGGTGTAGAGGGTATGGCGGGAGTGAGTATTGAAATCGTCATTGGGATTCCTTCTGTTTGGCAGGGAAGGGATGGTTGAGGAACCATCTCTGGTGGATCTAAATACCAAACTGGGATTGCCAACACTATATTAGGGAGAGTAAGCGTTGCGGCTACTTGGAAAGCTTGTACGCTTGGTGCAGGGTAAAAGAAGGGGATTTGAGTAATGGCTTGGGGAACTGTCTCCCAAACTGGGATATGGCTTTGGGGTGAGGTGAAATCATGAACTAGTGGAGCCGATGAGTTTGCAGGAGGCTCGTGAGGGAGGGGTTCTACGAATATCCCCAAGGGGTTCGAGATCAAATGTGATGAGTTGAGTATCTGCAGAGTCGACTGCCCCCAAGGCAGAAAGTAATGATTTCCGCTGAGTGGGACAAGTTTGAAGGACTTTTAAGACTGACATGGCAGTCGGGGATTGTGCTAAGTCATCGACCAAACTGTACTTATGAGCCACCCTAGCCTGCGGGTTGTGGGAATTCCTACGTAATGGGATGCGAATAGGTGTTTCCACGTTAGGGAGAGGGATCATCAAAAGGGGTCCCGTTGATGCTGGTAGTGTTTCTGGGGGAATGGGAGGAGACTCAGTGGGTGCATGGTATTGACGACTACGTGTTTGTAGAAGGACTTCTTCCTCACTGGTGAGTAGGATAGTACGATCAGTGAGGTTGTTTGGATTGAGATACTGTCCCAACTATGATTGGGTAGGTTGCACATCCTTTTGGGTTTTCATCACACCCTGGTGTGAAATGGGGTTTTTCAGCACGACTGGGTGTGGTTGTTACACATATTGTTGTGGGGCCTTCTAAGGGGCAGGCGGTGCTGGAGTATGTGGTCCATTCACTGAGTCTTTCTTCCGTTTAAAATCAACGATTTGGGGGCAATGATGAGTATAATGACCGAACTCACCGCAAAGGACACAAGGGAAGTTGGTTCGAAGATTATTGTTATTTTTCCCTTGACGTCTATTGTTGTTGCCCCCTTGAGGGTTATGATTCCATTGGTTCTGGTTGCCCCCAGTAGGTTGGTTCTGTTTGGGGTGATTTCTGCCTTGACCTGGGTTGTTATTTTTTCAGTTTTTCCCTCTCTTTTTGGCATTATTCGACGAATGGGTTGGATTTTCCGTATTCAGTTGTTCGAAATTTTGATATTGCTGAACGAGAGAGGGTTGAACAAAATTCACCCTAGCGTGAGGGTGTCCTTGTGGTGGAGCCATGGGTTGGGAAGGGATAGGAAATGGAAAGTGCGTATTATTTTGTGGTAATGATCCGTAAGGTACATAGGAAGGCGTGGTGCTTTCGCTAGTATTTAGAGTATAAGATAAGGTAGAGGGGGTACTAGAACTTGCCTGGATAGGTGGGTGTATTGTGAGTGCTGGCGATGGCCCACTGATGGGTGGAGGGAGAGCAACAAGGTATGGTTGTTGATAAGTGGGTGGAGAGTAATAAGAGGTTCCCCCATATGTCGATGGATATTGAGGTGTGCCATACATTGGTGGTTGTTGGGGTTGTGGTGCCTGGTGTTACCAATCAATCCGTCTGTTGAGTGAGACATCCTGAGTTTATCTTGGCCGAATGGCACGGGTTTTGGGAGATCAGGAAGTACTGTTTACAAGTACCCTGATTGAGAATAGATGAGGTCGTATTGTTGAGCCTTACTAATGGCTTCTTCATCCGATTGAGGGAAGGTGGAAGCCACATCTTTACCGAGGAGAGAGACAAGTGATTTGAGAAACTAGTCAAGACACTGTTGTTTGGTGGTTTCTGCTTTGCACAAACTACGTTGTCGACGCCACTCATGAATGTGATCAACGATATGTGTGGCTGAGGTTTGTTTAAAATTAGAGAGTAGTTCAAGACCGTTGTCATTGTGGATTAGTAATTGGAAGAAGGTAAAAAATGCTTTGGCCAAGACTCGAAAGTCACATGGGACCCTGATTTTTCATCTACATACCATTTGGCTGATGGGCCAATGAGTGTGCGTTGGAATAATAGTAGTCGGATGGAATCATCCATAATACTATAGGAAGAGCACCATAAGTGGAAAGTCATGACATGGTTGGTAGGGTCATCTCCTGCCTTCCCTTCAAACTTGGGGATATCGAAGGTAGTTTGGTAGGCATTGCAGGCCATGTGGGGTCATGCAATATAGGGTCATTTATGAGTTTTCTTAGATCTAGTATGTTAAGAGAGGCCAAATACGACATCTGGAGAGGTGGTGGAGGATTAGTTCCAGCCATGGTGTGAGTGTTATGTGAACCTGACCCTTGAGGGGGGCTAGGTGGGTTGGTACTTCCCCCTTGAGAGGAAGTTGCCCCCCTGCTTCCATGTAAAGGAGAGAGAGTGGACGGTGGACCTTGGGAATTGGACCCAAGTAAGGTGGAACCAAGCAAAGCTAATCTTAAGACAATGACACTCAGAGGGGTGTAAGATGGCAGGGTCGATGAGTTGGCGAGACTAGGAACTCCCCCTAAAATAGGAGGGAGGTTCAGAAAGCGTCTGGAATGACGGGGGTTCTGTGGGTCCCCTATGATGTTCGACTAACTGAGTGGATATGTGAAAATGGTGGTGAGAGTGATAAATAAACAAGAGCATTGTGCTGCAATTTTTGAACTTTACACAATATCTATATCAAATGTAATCAGAAGTGCATCATACATAAAGTGTTTTGATAAAGAAGCATATATATGGATAAGTGGGTTTTTTATGCGTGGGGGATCAAAGAAAACAAATGCTCATGTCCTAAAAGACATAACGTCCTTCCTCTCAAATAGCACTGGACCTTCCAACAGTACTCAACAGTGGGGTCTGAAGTCACCGTAAGAGAAACTAGTGAAGGATGAAGTAATCAGTTATAATGAGGGATAAAGGGGGCATATCCTGAAAGAATTGACGATATTTACCAATAGCCACACAAAATCCGATCAAGGTGCAATTGCAGCCCACAATTGCCACTTGGGTAGATGTTCCAAAATTTGGTCACTAGGTACCTCGATCAAAGTGCGACATTTAGGATTTCTCTCTTTCCTCGTTTATTTTAGTGTATATTTTGTATTTGGGTACCTAACATGGCCTTGTTTTCAGGACCCATTCTTTATTTTCACCATAGTGATGATCACGAGGGGTTTTGGAGCACTTCACATACACCTAAAATTTCTTTTCCTAAGGTCTTCCCTATGTTTATTAGTCATTATCCAGTCTCCTATAGTTTAGGGAGAATAGTATCTTCAGTTCACACTTCAGTTTGATCAGTTGAGTGGAGTCTAGATGCCACATTGGGATTATCACCATGCAGCATTGGGATCATCGCCAACTAATCTGAATTTTCTTTGAAATCATCACTAGACTAACATATTACTCGTGATTCCCCGATCTCCTCCTCACTTCACTTTGTTTTAGTCAGTTAACTGAAGACTGAGAGATTAGTTTACTCATACTAGGTGGTAGTTCACTCTCGTAACTTCCTGAGTGATCCAAGTGGATATCAATGGCCACCCACCTATTCCATAGGCTCAAAAAATAGTTTTCCATCTTGGTAGTTTTTCAACAGTTTTTTGGGTTCCAAACTTTTGGGGCCGTTTTGAGGCCCTAAATGACATTGTTTGGGGATTTGGGGCCCAAGTGACTCTTCAAGGCACTAAACTAGGCCAATCTAAAATCATTCTTCTTGGTTAGACCTTTCGAATGGTGTATCGAGCGCCCCAAATGGAGATAGTATGCAAAAGTTACGCCCCAGAGAAGTTGATGTATCAACTACCCCCATCGGGGCCCGCAAACCTTTTGGATTTTCAAATTCTGGGGTTAGGGTTTTTTATTTTACTTATGTTAAATAGGCCGTTGGAGCCTCATTATAGGGATCATGTTCTTACAAATGCGAGTAGCCATCACATCTCTTCTCAAAGATAAGATGCCACCATTCTAGTGAGTCTTTCACTCTATACTTTTATAGTCTTTGTACATTTTCGCTTATTAATAGAAAATTGTGTATTACTATATCTTTGTGTTTATGGTTTCATATCTGATACATTTATGTTATATTATTGGATATCTAAGATATATCTGTACATTTATTTATTATATCTCCGCTATCATTTCATGCCGAAAATAATCTGGATCAGTGGTATCGGAGAAGGCTGTTGTTGATCATTTTTTTTAGTGCATGTCCCCGGCAAGGTATGTGTATAGAAAGTTGGGTCTCGATCTTGTCTCTCTTGAAGAAAATCGCTCTCACACACCCAAGAAACCCTCCATGGCCGAAGAAAATAGAAACGACAGAGCAAACGATTCTATCAATCTGTTGCTTGAGCAAGCTCTCACGCGATAGAGGGATTAAATGATGGAGAATTCTTCCCACTTCCTTCATTGTATGCCAATAGCAAGAGACACATATTCATCAAACAACCACTTTGGAAGAACCTCTCCTTTCAAGGTATAGGTTAATTTTGATAGTCCCATATTTGAAGGTCAGTTAGATGCATATGCCCTAGGCAAATGGTTAAATATGCTAGAAGGTTATTTATTCGTTCACCATTTTTCCGACAGGGAAAAGATCACCTTCACACTCCTTAAATATCTCCCCCATGCCAAACATTGGTGGGAAACTTACTGGGAGAAAAGTTCCACAGAAGAGTCTGGAATATATGGGGTCGAGCCCACTTGAGATTTTTTTGTGGACACGGTAAAGGAACAATATTACCCTGTTGGAAACTATGAGGACCAATATATGAGATGGACCACACTATGGCAAGAGAGGGGCTAATCAGTTATGAAGTTCACCAATACCTTCCATACCTTGTGCACCAAGATGGGTATCAAAGACTCTGAATGACATTTGTTTCTGAAATACCATGTGGCTCTACATAGATACTTCCAAACTGAAATTGATTTTCTGGACATCTCATCACTTGGTGTTGCTTATCGATATGTTGTTAAAACCAAGAAGAAATTTAAGTACCAGAACAAACGAGAGTTTGGGTCTGCAAATCCGCAACAACCAAAGTATGATAAAGACGACCCTAACAAACAGTCTCTTGAAAACCAGTCCAAGCCATAGGAAAAGAAGGGTCATGGGAAGACAAAGAAGGACACCATAAAATGGTGCGATTTCCACAAAATACCCTGGAAAAACATCGATGAATGTTGCTCAAAAAAGTCATTGGTGGCCAAGATCAAAGACAAGGAGCCAAACCATGATTCATAATCTGATTCTGAAAATACTGGTAAAAGATAGATCATTGACATAGACCCCACTATTATTGTCGTGATCACAACAATTCAACTAGAAGAACCATCAGATCCAGAAGAGGGGGAGGGTCTTTTTCATTCACAGATGTGGGTGAAGGGGACCTCACTGCATTTTTTGTTGATAGCAAAAGCCATAAGAACCTCATCTCAGTTGAGGTCTTCAAACAATTGGTATTGTCAAAAACACCACACCCGCAACCATACAACATCGAGTGGCTTCTACAGGGACGAGCTCTTTGTGTCAGCCAACAGTGTCGATTGTCATACAGCCTCCAACCCTTCAAGGATGAGGTACTATGTGATGTTTCCCCATTGGATTTATATGATGTTCTCTTGGGCCATCCATATATGTGGAAACACCATGTTGTTTATGAGTCTTGACCCCAAGTGTCATTGTTTCTCTAGGGGTTCATCTCTACAAAATACCAGAGGTAGTTTTGACTATTGTTCCACCTAGATAGTGTCGCAAGGTAGTATCTCATACTACAAAATTTAGCTTCTTCACAATCTGTTCAAAAGGGGAACATGAGGTATTGCAACCACTACATCCTCAACCCAAGCACCTTTTATTTGACAGAAGCAGGTCAACAAGACTGCAACAAAGTGAAAATTAGATTCCTTCTGTGCACATACATCTCATGTAGCCTAACTAGTTGAACATATTCAAACCTTCCAACAATAGGTTCATGATAGCCTTCCACAAACCAAGCAACGCAACATCTCCAGCAAGGCAACCAACTCACCAAAATTTAGATTCAAAAAATGCTTCCCCCTCTCCCCCAGGAAATCAACGTGATGGAGACCATTTCTTCCTAAGGAGGGAGGATTGATTTAGGTGGATATCAATGGCCACCGACCTATTCCTTGGGCTCGAAAAACATTTTTTCATCTTGGTAGTTTTTTGGGTTCCAAACTTATGGAGTCGTTTTGAGGCCCTAAACGAAATTTTTGGGGATTTGGGGCCCAGGTGAATGCCAAAGGCACTGACTTGGGTCAGTCTAAAATATTTATTCCCATATAGACCTTTCCAATGGTGTATTGAGTGCCCCAAATAGATATCGTATGCAAAAGTTGCGCCGCCAGGAAGTTGACGTATCAACTACCCCCATTGGGGCTCGCAAACCTTTTGGATTTTCATCTTCTCGGGTTAGGGTTTTGGATTTTACTTATGTTAAAAAGGGCTTTGGAGCCTCATTGTAGGGATCATGTTCTTACAAATTCAAGTAGCCATCACATCTCTTCTTAGACATAAGCTGCCACCATTCTAGCGAGTCTTTCACTATGTATTTTTACATTCTTTGTACATTTTCGCTCATTAATAGAAAATTGTGTATTACTGCATCTTTGTGTGTATGGTTGCATCTCTGATACATTTCTATTATATTATTGGATATCTGAGATATCTTTGTACATTTCTTTATTATATCTCCTCTCTCATTTCATGCCGAAATAATTTGGATCACCGAGTGATCTAGGTGGATATCAATGGCCACCCACGTTTTCCGACTGGCTCAAAACAGTTTTCTGGCAATTTTGGCAATTTACTATTTTTAGCAGGTTTTAACTTACGGGGCCATTTTGAGGGCCTAAATGAAGGTTTTTTGGGATCGTCCCAACTCAATGATAGTCGAAGGCATGATTGAGGCCCCAAAATGAATCTTCTCGATGATACCTTTCCTATGGTATATCATACGCCTAAAACGAAGATCGTATGCAAAAGATATGACATCGAGAAGTTAATGTACTAACTTACCCAAACGGGGCCCACATGACTTTTGGCGCTTCATCTCCTAGGGCTAGGTTTTTGGATGTCTAGGGTTTTTGGCATTCCTGTTTATTGTAAAAAGGCCTTCAGAGCCTTATTGTAATCATCTTCTTGCAAATGTGAGTAACTGTCACATCTCTTCTCAGAGATAAGCTACCACCATTCTAGCAAGTCTTTCACTCTGTATCTTTACAATATCTGTACATTTATTTCATTAATAGAAATCGTTTATTACTATATATCCATGTTTATGGTTGCATCTCTGATACATTTATGCTATATTATTGAATATTTGCAATATCTCTATGCAATTCTTTATTAAATCTCCGCTCTCATTTCGTGTCAAAAATAATCCGGATCACTAAGAGACTAGACTAGGTGGCGGTTTACTCCCATAATTGATGGTGTGTGTCCAGATCACTCTAGACCACCACTATGGTGCATTGGATTCTCCTCCAGTGCACATTAGTTGAGTTATACAAAGTATATCATGTGTAAATTATCATTCATTCATTTTCTCTTGGTTCTCTTTTCTCATATTTTCTCTGCAACTGTGTATGTCAATTCCTAGCTAGATCTATTATGTGCAGGTTCAATACATTTACAGTAAGGGATCATATTAAGTCTATGGGGTTGGTACATGTTTTTTCACATGATGTGAATATTT
>SNQJ01S0091320.1:12085-32791 GCA_010110895.2 Picea sitchensis | reverse complement strand
CAACAACAATATATTCATCAACTTCATCTTTCTCACTCCACTTCATATTGTACTTCATTTCAAGAATATCCCAAAATATTTTTTCATTGTATACTTCACCAAATTCACGCAAAATACTAGACAAGATGTTTTCATCCAGTGTTGATATAATAAGTTGTAATGCTATTACATCTCTTCTCTTATCATAGAAGTTGATACAACCTTCATGATCATAATGCAGTAAATCTACTAACCATAGTAATTTTTTCATTTCAATTGCCCAAGGTTCATAATTTATACTTGAGAAGAATGGAAAATTTGGCATCATTATTTCATATATTTCATCAAATTCTTCAATGATCGGGTCAAGTTCCGCATTCTGCATTTTGAAAAAAAAAATAGGCAGCCACACCTTTCTTTAGCGATTCCTCTCTGCCCACTTCCCCAACAAATTGTTGGACAAAAAAAAGGTATGTCATGTGACACGTGCAGTCCTGGGTAGCGTCTTCTCTCTTCTGGAAATAACACTCTGCTCCAATTGCAGCTCGCTCACAAAAATTCAAATCAAAGAAAATAATTTACCTTTACGTGGTCAACTACACCAATCGTCTCAATAGATCTAAGAGTCACTTTACACAGGTCGCCTCACTTCAGATATTGAATACAACCTTTACTCAATCATATCAAATCGAGCTCTCTCACTAAGTTGTCGGGAAGAAATTCAAAGCTAGTGACACCTTGGTGTTTAATTATTTGCGGGAAATACACGACGTGATGCAATAATGAGACCAAATTTTCTCACTTAGGTTGGTTCTCCACATTTGGCTTCTTTGGATTCTACTCTTGTTCAATACACATTGCACAAGTGACTCTCTTACAATGATCTCTCTTCAATATGAGAGACTCCTCTTCTAACATGCAGATTCATAGTCCTTTTATCATCAACAATCTACTTTCAACAGGGTGACTATATGCAATGATCTCCTTTAAATATTGATCTCGTTTCAAAAAAGGGTGACTATATCCGCTGACAGATCTCACTTCTGAAACCAACAACAAACAAATTTAATTAAATTTTTGTAGAGCTCCTAACATCAATATTACTCTGGAAACTCTTCACAACTCTCTCACACAATGAATAATCTCCTTCCGCTCTGATACCAAATTAAAAAATCAGAGAATAACACAACAATCAATGAGGCCACAAGGACTCACACAAGTGAGACTACACTCACACACTTTATCATTCATTGATTAGAAGTCCATTACATATATAGTTGTAGAACAACAAACTAACTTTAGAACAAACTCCTATAAAATAGGATCTCAAACAACTCTCATAACAAACTTAGACAAGCATGTAACAACTCGATAACCTCTTCCTAACAACATTCTAATTTCTCCATTAATTCTCCAACATTAGGTGATTGTGAATCCTTGTATTTTCAAAAATTTAAATCTAATCATTTAATTTAATACTATTAAAAAAATTACCAATTTTGAAAAAAACATTTATTCAATTTCTTCTCTAATTTGTTAGAAATTTTGTATTATTAGTCCTTGTTGTAGGCATAGAGGGACTATAGAGATCAATGATTCGTTGACCTCACATTAGTTTGAACGAATTAGTATGTTGTTTATCCTTTACACAGACTGTTGTGCCCACGATACAATTTGTCTTGTACTTGAGATATGATATGTACAACAAAGATTTTGTAAAATTATATTTCCATGTCTGGAACCATATTTGGGTAGTTTTCCACGGAAAACCAAAATCGTGTATTGTGGGCACAACAGTCTATGTAGAGCATAAAGAACATGTATTTCCATCGGTGGAAGCATATCTGAATACTTTGACACGGAAAACCAAAAATCATTTAGCTACGGCCATGCAATTTCATAATATTTTGTGACTTGTAATATATTTTCGGCAGGGAAAAAAAATTACTTATTTACAGCTATGGATGGAGAAGCGCAAAGGTTCATGTTTCTGTCTATATTTTAGACAATTCGTTGAGTCTCTTTTACTGTATGTACATATTACTTGTTCTTCGGTGCATACCAGCTTCCATTCATGTTCATTATATTGTGTACGTTCCCACATTCAAACAAATAGAATAGCTGGAGAAAATGACGGAGTCTTTGACTGCATCGGTTGAGGAGGAGATAGAAAGGTGCATGCTTGCCTATCTTTTAGACTATTCGTTGAATCTCTTTCACTGTATGTACATATTACTTGTTCTCCGGTGCATACCAGTTTCCATTCATGTTCATTGTATTTTGTGCGTTCCCACATTCAAACAAACAGAATAGATGGAAAAAACGTCGAAGTCTTGACTGCATTGGTTGAAGAGGAGATAGAAAGGTGCATGCTTGTACTGTTATTTCGCATTGCGTTGTTTTGTATTTAATTTATTGTATGTATATGTATTCACCTAGTTTATTGTACATAGATGTTGTGTACCTTCCTACATAATAACTTATCTTCATTACATGTCTTCATGTATACTAACCTACTTCTTGTCCATTGTATTTTCCCTGCATTGCTACATTTAAACAAACATAATGGTTGGAGAGGACGATGGACTCTTTGGCGGGAATGTAGACGAGGAATTACAGAGGTGGATACTTGTACTCTTATTTCATATTCTAGTGTTCATTTCTTCATTTACTGTCTGTATATTTGTTGTGCTTGTTCTGTTGCTTTGCACCTTTTTTATTTATTTATTTATTTTTGTTATTTTCTTCCTTCAAATATAATATCTTTATGTGTATTCTCATGTGAATCGTATTCTTTTTTCTCTTACATTGGAATAAATAGAACTGTTTCTCTTTCTTTTACATGTTTGTATTCATACTAACTTGCCTTGATGTCCATTGCATATTCAGCGTTGCTACCTTGGAAGAAACAGGTTGGTTGGACAGGAAGATGAATTGTTTTGTGCAACAACAGAGGGTTATGTGGTACAATCTTCGAAAAGGTATACCAACTGTGATGGTAAACTAAATATACAAACCGGGTGGGGGCATATAATATTAGACTAGAAAACAATGGCTTGGAAGCAATGGGCCTTTTTGCCCTCCCTATTTCTACTTTTTCCATTTTCTATTATCCCTTTTGTTTTCTAATTATCTGCTTAGTGGTCTTTTTGAAAATGCCTTGGTTAGTCAGTTGGCGAATGAACGGTTTCACATGTATGGTAATGCTTCTACCTTATTCCATACTTACTCACTTTGTTGATTGCGGGTGTCAGGCTGGCGGGTTCAATATTGCTCCCCTGGATTCTGGGGGTCCGCGATATATAGATTGGCCATGGTGCCCCGCCCTCACGCCCTGTTTACTGTTACACATTTTTCCAGTCAAAAAAATTAGATGCTTACAATTTTACGCTTGTTTAGTCCTTCTGATGGACAGTATACAATGCATATGCTTTTTATAATTATTTTGTAGTAGTCATCATTTTAATAAAAACAATGAAGAGAATGGGGATAAAGATCTTATTTCCCCAAAACATACCTCCTCACTTAATAGGCACACGATGATTCAAATAATTTACACATGGTTCAAGAAGAATGCATTAGGTGACCTTATTTAGTCTTTTTGATGTTCATGTGCACATGCTTGCATCAGAAAAAATTGGACTAGTGACATGGCCATGAGCATTCAGTCATCCCAGACATCAGCAGAACGACAAGGCCAAAGGTAAAGATGCATCCATTTTTCTCCTAGTATGTTTACCAAAAAAATAACCTCGTCTATTTATTCATCTATGGCATGGTGAATATGTTGATGTCATTTGCAATACATGGTTTGCAGTTCACAAGAAGTATCAACAAGTACAAGCGAGACATCAAACATAACACAGGTTTCGCAGACTAAGAGGTGTGGTTGCAAAACTCTATCTCCACAGGTCATCGAAGCTATGCGTGTACTTGTATATTTATGCCAACGAAAGAAGAATACAAAAAAAAATGCACAATACCATTCACTTTAGTTTTCCTATTAAAAAATTGTCACTAGGTCTAGATTTGTAACACCCAAAGTACTATCAATAGAGGGCTTGCATAGCCACCGAACTGGACAAGTGTTCATCGGGGACATAATGGTCGTCTATAGCACCTACTAGGACAAGGAAAACAAAACTAGATCCATTATGCGTGCTAACATGACAGACAAGGAGACCATTATGACAGTGACACTGACTATTCCTACACAACTTGTCCAGAAACATGCAAAAAAGATATTTCTGGGTAATGGGATATCCATTACAAATTTTAATATATTTCCCAAAACAGTATATGACTGTAGTGATTGTGATCGAATTATTTCACTCAACGAACCAAGTATCGTGGAAAAAATTACCATTGTGTATTCAGAATATTGTTTCATCCCGAACTCGACTATCAACCATATTGCATAGAGAAGTGATATTTACCCAATCGGAACCACTGGGGCAGTTGTCACAGTGGCAAGAAAACTTGGCTCTCAACACATTCTCCATATTAAGGATGGAGAATCAGACAACGACAAGGCAATGGTACCGCTTTCCATATCTAGTTTTGTCCTTTACTTTCGCATATGCATGTATCTCGGGTAAGCTACACAAATATTGCATTGTTCCATGTTGCAGCTACAATTGTTCGATACCTATTCAATTTTTTTTTCGCCAATGGAAAAACAATTGCATAAAGGGCAGTTTCCACTTATGCTCTTCAAAAATATAACAAAGAAAAGGGATGTTACAGAAAGGATCTTTCGCACAACCCAAGCAACATTTGTAATAGAGTTGCGAGCAGATATAGTACACGATCTGAAGAAACTAGCTAGCTCTACAACTGTTGTGCGTATACATCCACATAATTATCCTCACTTTTATTATACAAATAGCCTTCACCAAATTTTTGCGGCTTGTTTTATTTTTTATTTTTTTTGGGGGGGGAGGGGATTGCAGTTGTGTATTATATTGTTCAATGTATTAATTCCCAGGTTGAAGGTGTTTTGGTTGCATCAAATGCGTACTTGACCCCCTTTGAACATGTATGTGCGAAATGCAACTCTCATACTTCTGCCTCCGTTTGATAAGTAATGATACAATTGATTGTCTGCGATGCGGTGAAAAATGTCCATATATATGGACATTGCCTCAATGCTGCCATCCGAACGGTGGGAAACACAACCGTGCATTGTATAGTTAGGCAGCCTCTGTTACAAAATGTTTTTCCTAAGTCGGCAGAATTTTCGTATGAAACATATCTACAAAAAAAGGCAAGCAGTGTCTACATGCTGCGCGACTTTCAGATACAAAACAAATTTACCTTAAATGAGGACAATGCAATTTTCAATATTGACTGAAGAAGTTAAAAAAAAAAACATATCAAACTTTGGCAGGAAACAAAAATATCTCATGTGTCTCTGTAATATTTCTTCAACATCCAAATGAATGTTAGTCGGACTCAAGTACTTGAGATTGCATGCGCATAAGATAGTTCGGTCCAAACCCATGGCCTTGGTTATTTTCTCCTGGGAACATATACCAGATGTAAGAGAAAACGAATGTCGCAATGTCTTTTCTTTGTATATCAAATTGTTTGATGCAAAGGTCGATGTGTCCTGCTCTATGGAACCTTGTGAGAAGTTGCTTGCGACCTGTTTGGAGTTTAGTTGGTTCTTGGTTGTATGATTTGTCTGTCAATTTGTATATCGTGGAACTCCAAGTGTTGTTTGGAGGAAACGAGACAATAGAATTGCAATTTTTTAGCCAGCTAGCCCGCAAATCTGCCTGTCAATTTGTATGGTGTTGTGGCGCAAATGTGATATGTGGATTGTTTTAGCATTTTTCCTTGATCGATGAACTTGGTAAAATTAATCTCCTTGAATAATTTGAAATCAACGAATATATACTGTGCGAATTCCAATTGTGCTATCATATCAACAAGAGGCCCTTAAAATTCAAATTGGTTGTTGTTATTCTTGCAGTGATAGAATTTAAAAAAACTTTGTTTTGTTTCCTTCATTTTTTTTTAAATAAGTGATTTAACATCCTTTGATAATTTTATATAATTAAATTGTACACTATCAATATTTAATATTAATAATTTAGTATTTGAAAATAATGTTTTTAGATAATGTTAGATATGATGACCATCCGTAAACAATCACAATCTTTAGCTCACCAGTCCTGGAGTCCGTCTGTCAATTTGTATATCACGGAACTCCGAGTGTTGTTTGGAGGACACGTGGCAATAGAAGTGCAATGTTGAGCCAACTAGCCCGCAAGTCTGTCTGTCAATTTGTATATCGCGGAACTCTGGGTGCTATTTGTAGGACACAAAACAATAGAGGCCCAATTTTGAGCCTGCCAACTAGAGAACCCACAATCCAAAAAGTCGCTAAGTATGGAATGAGGGATCCATGCATGCTCTATAAAATCTTATGTCCATACTTTATAAAAGTACATATTTAGTATGTATTACTCGTTTCTCGGAAAAATTCTAGGTGCGGAAGTTGGCGGATGCACGTGTTCAGATTTCCACTTACTTTTATATCACCAGCCCGACCGACCGCTTCCCCGTTTCAAATTGTACAAACATTTTTGTCTAATTAAATTGTACAATATCAATATTTAATATTAATAATTTAGTATTGAAAATAATGTTTTTAGATAATGTTAGATAGTTGATAGGGATTACCATCCGTAAACAATCTCAATCTTGAGCCCGCCAGCCCTGGAGTCCGCATGTCAATTTGTATATCACGGAACTCAGAGTGTTGTTTGGAGGAAACAGAACAATAGAAGTGCAATGTTGAGCCAGTTAGCCCATAGGTCTGCTTGTCAATTTGTATATCGCGGAATTCTCGATGCTATTTGTATGAAACAAAACAATAGAGGCCCAATTTTGATCCCACCAGCCTGAGAACCCGTGATCCAAAAAGTGGCTAAGTATGGAATGCGGGATCCATACATGCTCTATAAAATCGCATGTCCATACTTTATAGAAGTGCATATTTAGTATGTATTACTCATTTTTCAAAAAATTTCTAGGCGCGAAAGTTGGCAGATTCATGTCTTCAGATTTCACTTACTTTTATATCACCAACCTAACCGATCGCTTCCCCGTTTCATATTGTACAAACTTTTTGGCTTGCGGTTTTTTGAATAGGAGAGTTACCGGATAGGCGGGTTCAATATTGATAATTTTATGTAATTAAATTCTACAATATCAATATTTAATATTAATCATTTAGTGTTTGAAAATAATGTTTTTAAGATAATGTTACATAGGATGACCATCTGTAAACTTTCGCAATCTTGAGCCCGCCAATCCTGGAGTCCTTCTATCAATTTGTATATCGCAGAAATTTGAGTGTTGTTTGGAGGACACGAGACAATAAAAGTGCAATGTTGAGCCAGCCAGCCAACAACTTCGCCTATCAATTTGTATTTGTAGGACACAGAACAATAGAGGCCCAATTTTGAGCCTACCAGCTCGAGAACCTGCGATCCAAAAAGTGGCTAAGTATGGAATGAGGGATTCGTACATGCTCTATAAAATCTCATGTCCGTACTTTATGAAAGTACATATTTAGTATGTATTACTCATTTCCTCCGAGTGTTGTTTGGAAGACATAGAACCATAGAAGTGCAATGTCGAGCCAGCCAGTCCACAAGTTCGTCTGTCAATTAGTATATCACGAAACTCTGGGTGTTATTTGTAGGATACGAAACAATAGAGGCCCAATTTTGAGCCCGCCAGCCCGAGAACCCGCGATCCAAAAAGTGGCCAAATATGCAATGCGGGATCTGTACATGCTCTATAAAAATCTCATGTTCATACTTTATAAGAGTACATATTTAGTATGTGTTACTTGTTTTTCGGAAAATTTCTAGGTGCAGAAGTTGGCGGATTCACGTCTTCAGATTTCACTTACTTTTATATCACCAGCCCGATGGACCGCTTCCTCGTTTCATATTGTAATAAATGCATATAAACTGCTTGAAGTCCAATTGTGTTATCATATCAACACGAGGCCCTTAAAATTCAAATAGCATGCAAGTCCACTTGTCAATTTGTATATCGCGGAACTTTGGGTGCTATTTGTAGGGCACAGAACAATAGAGGCCTAATTTTGAGCTCGCCAGCCCAATAACCCACCATCCAAAAAGTGGCTAAGTATGGAATGAGGGATCCGTACATGCTCTATAAAATCTCATGTCCATACTTTATAAAAGTACATATTTAGTATGTATTACTTGTTTCTCGAAAAATTTCTAGGTGCGGAAATTGGCAGATACACGTGTTTAGATTTCCACCCACTTTTATAACACCAACCCGACCGACCTTTTCCCCGTTTCATATTGTACAAAAATTTTGGAATGCGATTTTTCGAATACGCGGGTTTTTCTTTTAAATAAGATATTTAACATCCTTTGTTAATTTTATGTAATTAAATTGTACAATATCAATACTTTAGTATTGAAAATAATGTTTTTAGGTAGTGTTAGATAGTTAATAGGAATCACCATCCATAAAAAAATCGCAATCTTGACCCCACCAGCCCTGGAGTGCGTTTGTCAATTTGTATATCGCGGAACTCTAAGTGATGTTTGGAGGACACAAAACAATAGAAGTGCAATGTTGAGCCAGCCAACCCGCAAAGGCCCTTAAAATTCAAATAGCCCGCAAGTCTGCTTGTCAATTTGTATATCGCGGAACTTTGGGTGCTATTTGTAGGACACATAACAATAAAGGCCCAATTTTGAGCCCTCCATCCTTAGAACCAGTGATCCAAAAAGTGGCTAAGTATGGAATCAGGGATCCGTACATGCTCTATAAAATCTCATGTCCATACTTTATAAAAGTACATATTTAGTATGTATTACTCGTTTCTCGGAAAATTTCTAGGTGCAGAAGTTGGTAGATACACTTGTTTAGATTTTCACCCACTTTTATATCACCAGCCTGACCGACCTCTTCCCCATTTCATATTGTACAAAAATTTTGGAATGTGAGTTTTCGAATACGGGGGTTTTTCTTTTAAATAAGATATTTAACATCCTTTAATAATTTTATGTAATTAAATTATACAATATCAATATTTAATATCAATAATTTAGTATTGAAAATAATGTTTTTAGGTAGTGTTAGATAGTTGATAGGAATCACCATCCGTAAACAATCGCAATCTTGGCCCTGCCAGCCCCAGAGTTCGTTTGTCAATTTTTATATCGCAGAACTCTGAGTGTTATTTGGAGGACACAGAACAATAGAAGTGAAATGTTGAGCCAACCAGCCCACAAGTCCGCTTGTCAATTTGTATATTGCGGAAATATTGGATGCTATTTGTAGAACACAAAACAATAGAGGCCCAATTTTGAATCTACCAGCCCGAGAACCCGCGATCCAAAAAGTGTCTAAGTATGGATCCGTACATGCTCTATAAAATCTCATGTCCATACTTTATAAAAGTACATATTATGTATGTATTACTTATTTTTTCGAAAAATTTCTTGGTGCGGAAGTTGGCAGATTCACGTCTTCGGATTTCAGTTACTTTTATATCGCCAGCCCAACCAACCGCTTGCCCGTTTTGTATTGTACAAACTTTTTTGTCTAATTAAATTGTATGATATCAATATTTAATATTAATAATTTAGTATTGAAAATAATGTTTTTAGATAATGTTAGATAGTTGATAGGGATTACCATCCATAACCAATCACAATCTTGAGGCTGCCATCCCTGGAGCCCATCTGTCAATTTGTNGGGTTTTTCTTTTAAATAAGATATTTAACATCCTTTAATAATTTTATGTAATTAAATTATACAATATCAATATTTAATATCAATAATTTAGTATTGAAAATAATGTTTTTAGGTAGTGTTAGATAGTTGATAGGAATCACCATCCGTAAACAATCGCAATCTTGGCCCTGCCAGCCCCAGAGTTCGTTTGTCAATTTTTATATCGCAGAACTCTGAGTGTTATTTGGAGGACACAGAACAATAGAAGTGAAATGTTGAGCCAACCAGCCCACAAGTCCGCTTGTCAATTTGTATATTGCGGAAATATTGGATGCTATTTGTAGAACACAAAACAATAGAGGCCCAATTTTGAATCTACCAGCCCGAGAACCCGCGATCCAAAAAGTGTCTAAGTATGGATCCGTACATGCTCTATAAAATCTCATGTCCATACTTTATAAAAGTACATATTATGTATGTATTACTTATTTTTTCGAAAAATTTCTTGGTGCGGAAGTTGGCAGATTCACGTCTTCGGATTTCAGTTACTTTTATATCGCCAGCCCAACCAACCGCTTGCCCGTTTTGTATTGTACAAACTTTTTTGTCTAATTAAATTGTATGATATCAATATTTAATATTAATAATTTAGTATTGAAAATAATGTTTTTAGATAATGTTAGATAGTTGATAGGGATTACCATCCATAACCAATCACAATCTTGAGGCTGCCATCCCTGGAGCCCATCTGTCAATTTGTACGTAAACAATCACAATCTTAAGGCCGCCAGCCCTGGATTCTGTCTATCAATTTGTATATCATAGAACTCCGAGTGTTGTTTGGATGACATGGAACAATAGGAGTGCAATGTTGAGCCAGCCAGCCCGCAGGTCCGCTTGTCAATTTGTATAACGTGGAATTCTGGGTGCTATTTGTTGGACATGAAACAATAGAGTCCCAATTTTGAGCCCACCAGTCTGAGAACCCGCAATCCAAAAAGTGCCTAGGTATGGAATGCAGGATCCGTACATGCTCTATAAAATCTGATGTCCATACTTTATAAAAATACATATTAAGTATGTATTAATCATTTTTTTCAGAAAATTTCTTGGTGCAGAAGTTGGCAGATTCACGTCTTTAGATTTTAGTTACTTTTATATAACGAGCCCGACCGACCGCTTCCCCGTTTCATATTGTACAAACTTTTTTGTCTAGTTAAATTATACAATATCAGTATTTAATATTAATAATTTAGTATTGAAAATAATGTTTTTAGATAATGTTAAATAGTTGATAGGGATTACCATCCATAAACAAGCGCAATCTTGAGGTTGCTAGCCCTAGAGTCTGTCTGTCAATATGTACATCGCGAAAATCTGAGTGTTGTTTGGAGGAAATGGAACAATAGGAGTGCAATGTTGAGCCAGCCAGCCAGCAGGTTCGTTTGTCAATTTGTATAACGTGGAATTCTGGGTGTTATTTGTAGGGCATGTAACAATAGAGGCCCAATTTTGAGCCCGCCAACTCAAGAACGTGATCCAAAAAGTGACTAAGTATGGAATGTGATATTCGTTCATGCTCTATAAAATCTCATGTACGTACTTTATAGAAGTACATATTTAGTATGTATTACTCATTTTTCGGATATTTTTAGGTGCAAAAGTTGGCAGATTCACATCTTTAGATTTTACTTACTTTTATATCACCAGCTCGATTGACCGCTTCCCCGTTTCATTTTTTTTTTCCTTACAAAAAAACGTAATTTTCATTATGATAATCAAAATTACATTTTGTAGATACACCTATTGGTGTATTCCTATAAAATAGTATGTATGCATACTTCATATCATGTAGTTCTGTCTTCTTTATCCCATAGGATTTTCCAAAGTCATTACAATAAAATTGTAATGCTTCAGAGCACGTAGTTCTATCTTCATTTTCCATAGTATCCTTCATAGATTTTGCAGACCAAAATCTTGAAAAAAACATTAAAAGTTTCATTCATTTACAAAAAAGTTCTTTGTTGTTCTTGTATTTGTTCATTTATGAACTCTGTGATATTCCAGTGGCCCACCTCCATGTGTGTGCCCTTTTTCGAAGCCATGTCCGCTTCTTCATTTATTTCCATGTAGACACGTTGACAGGAAAAGGAGTCAAAAACTTTCTGCAATGTTTTTATGTCTTCCACAATATTGGCAAGTCTGATATTGTTGCATCTTTGAGTCGCATTTATCCATTTTATTGCATATTTTTAGTCTCCAAAAACTGTTAAATTTTTGCAATCTTTTTCTAGTGCAAAGACCATGAAAAGTTTGAGGCTCATTAATTCATCATAATTATTTGTTCCATTTCCCAGTCCAGATGTTAAAGTGTAGTAGTGTGTGTCTGAGTAGTATAGTAAACCTCCTCCTCCACAGGTGTATTGTTGCGATGCTCCATCAAAAAATCCCCAAGGTGAAGATTTTTCAATTATTACTTCTTTTATCGATCTGTTTTTGGTTCTTCCTTTTGATGGAAAGGAGGAGAAAATTGCTAGACTGTTTAATGAGGTTTTTCCAGGAGCTATGGTCACCTCATTGAAAATGGCTTCATTTATTGCTAGCCATACTCCCCATGTGATCAACAAAGGGATTAATCTATAAATTTTCTAAGAAGGGTTTTCCCACCAGTTCTTCCAGGCTTGTCCTAAGGTGTGTCCTTCCCATCGAAAAAAGAAATTCATAGTACCTAAAACTTCTGTCCAAACCATTTTTAGGTATGAGCATTCAAGAAAAAGGTGTTGAGCCGATTCTCCCTCGGATTTTCACAGTGGGCATCTACCTGGTCCAACAAAATTTCTTTTCTGGAGTAAATCCTAGGTTGGGGCTTTGTTAGATAGCACACTCCACCAAAAAAGTTTTGAATTGGCAGGACCGTTGATCTTCCAGATTTTTTTCTACGACCAGACTGGTTCATCTTGAGAAGTTTCTTGTATTAAGTGTAAATATCCTTCCTTTGGGGTGTAGATGCCTGAATCATTTATGTCCCACACCAATTCATATTCATGTTCTCTTATCCTGATCTGTGAATTTTTTAGGGTTGTTAGATAGCTCTCCAATTTTGTTGAATCCTCATTGTTTAAGTCAAGAAAGGTGGCAGATTTCCACCCTTGAGCCCAAAGATTCGTGGAAGACTGGTCAGCAAGCGAGTTTAAGGAATTCAATCCTTTTTGTTTTAAGGTAGAAAGTAGATGGTATGAAAGTATGTGTTTTCCTTAGCTTCCCGTCCAAGGATCTGCCCCTAAACTTACCCGAAGTCCATTTCCTACCTTCCAAGCAAGGCCATCCCCTATTATAGGGAAAGATTTTATAATTTCCTTCCAAATCGTTGAAGCTCCTTTGAGAGTTTTCTGAGTTCGTCTGATCCAGGATACCAATGAGTCTGGTTCAATGTAATTTTTTGTGACAACCTTTGTCCAGAGGCTATTTGAAGAGAGTAAGCGCCAACCCCCTTTAGAAGCTAAGGATTTAGAGAAAACATGTATATTTTTTAAGCCCCATCCTCCTAAATCCTTTGGGATTGCAATCCTTTTCCATCTTAACTAAGGGGTCACATTTGTATCTTTCTTTCCACTCCACAGAAATCTGAAAGAGAGTTTTCTAGCTGCCTCCAAAGTTCCTTTTGGGATCCAGGACAAAGACATCCAAAAGACTGGGATGGCTTCCAAAACTGATTTAACTAAAACCAATATGCCAGCCCTAGAAAGCCATTTATGACTCCAAGAACTTAACCTTTTCTCTAATTTTTTGAGAAGCCATGTCCAATCCTCCTTCCTGTAATCATTTGGTTTCAGATTGAACCCCAGATACTTAAGACCTTCATCAATCATTTTCTCTTCAAAAGGGAAGAAAAGTCGGTATCGACCTTTTTCCATTTTTGAGAGGCAAAAGGTGGTAAGGTTAGACTTTCCTTGATTTATAATCATTCATGTGGCTTTGGAGAAAATCTTCATGGTGTTAATGAGAGTCTTTTCCTCCCCTTTTGTTTCTGCGGTGAAGACCAGGATTGTGTCCACAAAGAGAAGGTGTGTAATTTGTAGATTATTTGAGATATTGATACCTGGGAAGGACCCATAACATTTTTCTATTGCTATAGCTCTACTAAGGCCTTCAGTGATGAGAAGAAAAAGTAGTGGAGAAAGTGGGAAGCCTTGTCTTAAGCCCCTTTCAGCTCTAAAAATGTTTGTGGTTGAACCATTTATGAGCACTGAGAAAGTCACAGTTGTAATACAACACATAATCCATCTGATAAAAGGGATTGTGAAGCCTAAATGCGTTAAAAGTAGTCGGATATAGAGCCAACTTATCATGTCATAGGCTTTGGATAAATCAATTTTTAGTACCACACTCTTTAGCTTCCTGGTCTTTATGTTGTGTAGGGATTCCTGTGCCACTCCTATTTCTTCATGAATCTGTCTGCCTTCCAGAAACTCGAATTGTTCCAAAGAATTTTTTTCAGAAAGTACTCTCTTAAGTCTTCTTGCTAAGACTTTGGAAATGATCTTGTAGATACAGTTGCATAGAGAGATTGTCCTGAAATTGTCCAGGGTGTCCAGATTATCTTTTTTTGGAATAAGGGAAATGAAGGTTGAATTTAAACTAAGTGGAATTTTTCTTGTAAGCCTTGTCTCTTCCACTAGGCTTAGTATGTCTTGTCTAATAATATCAAAGAAACCCAAAAAGAACTCAATTGTCCATCCATCTGGTCCCAGACTTTTGTCCTTTTGAAAATTGTTCATTACAGTCTTAAGTTCTTCTAGGGTTACCTTTTCCATAAGCATTATGTTGTCTTCCTCACTTGTAAAATGGGGAAAATGTTGTACCACTCGAATCACTTCTTCAATAGTGGCCTTGTTTTCTGCTTTATAGAGGTCCTGGAAGAAGTTTTTTCCAATTCTTTCCATTCCTTCAAAAGTATGTTCCTTTTTTTCGTCATGATCTTTTAGCTGCCAAATTGAGTTTGAGCATTTCCCGCATTTTTCATACACTTGGAATAACTTTGTGTTCTCATCTCCACTCTTCACCCATGTGGATTTTCTTTTTAATCTCCAGGTTTCTTCTTTTTCCTTTAATAGTATGTTTCTCCTTTCTTCCAATTTAAGTAGATTTAACTTGGCATTTGTTGAGTCAAATCCTCCACCTTCTGCTTCTGAGATAAGTTTTAACTGTTATTCCATCACCTTTAGTTCCAAATCCTCCTTTAAAAGTTTATGATGGGCCCAGTTCTTTGTTTTCTCTTTGATTATGTGCAGATTTTTTGCAAAGTGTAAACCTCCCATCCAATTTCTCTCTGGGTTATATACCTTCCAATTCTCCTTAACCAACTTTAAAAAGGTGTTGTCAATGAGCCAAGTGTTGTTGAATTTGAAAGGATTGGGTGGCTTATCCATCCCAGTTCTTAATTCAAGGAAATTGAATAGTGATATGAGATTCCCTCATGTCCTATCCATTGTTTCAAATGAAAGTATTTTTCAATTAGTGTATCCTTTATCAAAAAATGATCCAGTCTTTTTTCTATGTTGTCTTCTCCCACTCTGTTATTTCTCCAAGTAGGTTTGAATTTGACCGGTTCAATATCCAAAAAATTGTGTTCCTCCAATTTTTGTGTGAAGTAGCTCGAGAGGGGATCTGATCTTGCATGAGTTCCCCAAATTCCTTTAAAACCCAAAGAGAAGTTTAAATCTCCACCCAAGATTACGAGTTTTTCTTTTAAGAAAGACTTGGAGAAGAAATTGTCCCAGTAAGAGCCTTTGTTATGACAAGGACCAAAGAGGTTTATGATATGGATGGAATCTTCAAATTATTTTGAGATAACTGTGATCCCAAGTCCAGAGTCAAAACCCCAAGAGTTAATGACTTTTATAGTACAAGAGTTCCATCCAATAGCTAGTCCTCCCGATCTCCCGATAGAGTCCAAAGTAATGAAACTCTATTCTGGTAGTAGCGCGGAGAGTCTGTTGTAAACTTCCACCCCTTCCCCCAAGGTTTCTTGAAGGAGAAGGAAATTCGGATTTTCTATGAGGAACATCCTTTTTAGGGCTGGTCTTTTGAGGGGGGCAGACAATCCCCTACAATTGAAGGAACAACACTTCATCAAGGCCCTTTTCCCAGGGTTCACCTTTCTCTAAGCACCCTTTCAATAGAGACCTATTTTCTTGCTAAAAGATCAATCTTGGTTTTCTTATGAGCCTTTGAAATGGGGGATTTCTCGCCTCTCCCACTTCTCTCTGCTGGAAACGAGTCCAAGGATAAACCTCCTGAATGTTCTATGTTAAGGGATATTAAGAAATAACGCCTTGAGGAGGTATTAGATGAGGACATAGTGGAATCCTTCGAGGTCGGGGCAAAAGGAGAAGTGGGGGGTTACAAGGGTAGGAGGGATGTAGAGGAGGCCGGGAAAAGGGTGGGGTAGGGAGGGAGCAAGGAGGGAGGCAGAAAGGAGGGGAGAACAATAACCAAGGGAGGGAGTGGGGGGAGGGAGGGAGAGAGCAGTCACTCAGGACCTTTAATAGACAAATTATTTATTAAAAAAGTAATAGAAGGGGCAAGGTTAGAGGAGGTACCCATAACCAGGAATGAAGTGGCTCCTACCAAGACTGGAGTTTGATGATTCGGTTGCATAGTATCCAACTCTAAGTAGGGTTGGACAAAATCTACAGGCATAGCTTCTCTGAGGTTATCAATTTGTCTTCCTTGCTCCTTTTGTGAGATGAGAGCGGATTCTGAGGAGCCAAAAAACTTCTGAGAATCTTTGTACCTTCCATACACTGTTCCTCTGGTCCTTAGAGGGAGCTTACAATTTTTAACAAGATGTCCATACTGATGAAACCTTCGACACCTAAAGGGTATGTTCTCGTAGTCCAATTTTTGAACATAAGTGTAACCTCCCTAACTGAGATCCATCTCTTCACCAAGGCCTTCCCTAACGCTCAAATTTACTAGAATTCTTGCTACCTTCCTTTGTTTTTTTTCTTCAAAAGTCATGTTCGCATTCAATAAGTCTCCTAAGAAATTCCCAATTTTTTTGAAGTAATCAAAAGACTAGAGATGGAAAGGTAGTCCTGGTAGTCTTACCCAAACTGGAATTTTGTCAAGACGTTCTATGATTGCGTCAAATAGAGGACTCCAAGGTTTGAGAAGAAGCATAGAATTGTTGATGCTCCATGCTTTGCTTAACACCCATTTGGAATGCTCACTATTTTGGAAAGTGAAAGCATACCAGTTTTTGTTTAATTCCACCAGCTCCGGTAAGTATCCAAAGTGCTCCTTCCAAGTAGAACGGATGCATTCTCAAATCATTTTTACCGCAAAAATCCTGCCATTTACTCGCCCAACAATCATTTGGTTTGCCATATGGGTGACCTGATTGATCTCCATGTCTTCTCTGAGAGCTAGATTTCCAACCTTTCCTTTATTCTTTAAGCTTTTCCTCTTCAGCCTGGACCCTACTTATTTGGCTCAAGTAGCTCCTTCTGAGGTAGCTAGGTGCTTATTTAAGGGTTTCTTGGTGGAGAAAGTTTGCTCGTATCCACTATAATCATACGGTTCAAGCCGAGTAGAAATGAAACCCTTATTTAAGGGGAAAGGGGGGCATGTAATAGGTCCTAAATCAGAAGAGGTTGGGGGGTCTGCATCATTGCTGGAGAGGGTATGGTTTAGGGAATTCTCCAGGGGAGAGTGGGAAAGACCTCATATAACAGAGTTTACCCACTCTAAATTAGAGGCTTGTAGCTGACTGAGTGGGGGTAAAAAGGATGTTGTAGAAATCGAATGCCCCGACAACCAAGGTTCTGTAAAATCTCCAAACAATATTTCGTCAAGTAAAGAGGGAAAAGGAGGGGAAACCAGTTCGGCTTGTGGAGGAACGGAAAGGAAGAGAGAAGATTCACCTATGCCTGCCAGTTGTTCGAGTGTTCCTCCACCTGCCACAAAATTTGTTGCCATGACATCCACTATAGTTGTCTCCAAAGCGCCAGTAGTACGCGCAATCATCAAGAAATCCTCCATGGTTGTGATGGTGTTGGGAGAGGCCGCCGGAAAGGGAAGTGGGAGAAGGTCAGGTCGGGAGCAGTAAAGGGGCATAGTAAAGGATTAACCATAGGCTAGAGAAGGGAACTGGTAAAACCACATCCACGTGCGGGGAAAAAGATCCATAACTACAGAACCTCCCCTCTAACAACCTTATGTAGAATTTTCATACAATTCCAACTTCCCCGTTTCATATTGTACAAACTTTTTTGTCTAATTAAATTGTGCAATATCAATATTTAATATTAATCGCAATCAATATTTAAACAATCGCAATTTTGACGTCACCAGCCTTGGAGTCTATCTATCAATTTGTATATTGCGGAACTCTGAGTGTTGTTTGGAGGACACGAAACAATAGGAGTGCAATGTTGAGCCAACCAGCCCGCAGGTTCGCTTGTCAATTTGTATATCGCCAAATTCTGGGTGCTATTTGTAGGGCACAGAACAATAGAGGCCCAATTTTGAGCTCGCTAGCCCGAGAACCCGCGATCCAAAAAGTGGCTAAGTATGGAATGCGGGATCCGTACATGCTCTATAAAATCTCATGTTCATACTTTATAGAAGTACATATTTAGTATGTATTACTCATTTTTCAGAAAATTTCTAGGTGCGGAAGTTGGTGGATTCGCATCTTCAGATTTCACTTACTTTTATATCACCAGCCCGACCGATTGCTTCCCCGTTTCATATTGTACAATTTTTTTGGCTCGCAGTTTTCCGAATAGGCGAGTTACCGGAAAGGTGGTTTCAATATTGTGTTTCCATTGTTCCACTGCCTACAAACAACACCTTGACTTCCGCGATCTACAAATTAGCAAACAAATTGAAATAAAATAATATATACTATGAAAAGTCTAATGGAACAATCATATGAACAAGAGGACATTAAAATTCAAATTCGTCGGTGTTATACTTGCGGTGAAGCTAACAGTACAGAAACTTTACTTAAACATCCAAAAAAATGATTTTCTGGTAACTTTTTTATGCTTCTCTTATACAAACAGATCCTGGAAACTATAAACATCGCTCGTTGTATCTATTCCTTGATTGAAGAACCTGTTAACATGTTTAATGCACTCCATAGTTATTGTTAAGACCATCAATGGTGCTTTCTTACAACAATTCCCACTTCCGAAAATTGCCATCCGCTTTCTCTTTTCCCTCTTCTTTCCCTTTCTTACTCATTTTTTTGAAAAATGTCTAAGTGCAGGATTTGGTGGATTCACATCTTCATATTTCCATTGTTACTTTTATATCACCAGCCTGATCGACCGCTTCCCCATTTCATATTGAACATTTTTTTTGAATCGCGGGTTCCGGCATAGGCGGGTATATCTTCTAGCCCTTTTTTTGTAACCCGCCCGACCGCTTTCCATACTTGGGTATTTCTTGGAATCTGTTTCACGGGTTGGCGGGTGGACAAAATTTACAATGCTTGGTCACAATTCGCCATCACTGCTACCTTCGTACTTATTTCTAGATATGCAATTATTAAGCTTTAATGCTAGAAGATTTTTCATTACTACGAATTAAACCAAGATTTGTGGAGAAGAGTGTTATCCTTTCTGTTAGGGTCCTATAATCATAGGTAACTTGTTTCTTCAGCTGCCTATTTGGCGTTTCTCCTACGATGAAGACATCTGGCTTGCTGGATTCAGTTAATTCCATTTCCCTCTACATCTATTTCACCCGATCTTTCATCACCTTTCCCGATTCTTTGTCACCTTGTTGCGCCCTTCATTCCCTCATCCTTCACTTCTTCACCCCTTCGTCATTTTTGTCCCTACATTGCAATAAACAAGCTTAGGTTAATAATAAATTAATTAATAATTAATAGGTAGGTTAGTTTGTTTAAATTAGTAATTAGATTAAGTCACTAATGATTAATTTTAAATGAAAAATTAAAAAATAAAACCAAAATTAAACACAAACTAAACATTATAAAACAATAATAATATATATAAAACTAAACTAAAAAACATAAAACACATAAAACAAAATATTAAAACATTAAAAAAACAAATAATAAACAAAATATAAATAAAAACAAACTTTAAAATTAAACAAAATATAACAAGGGTAATAGTTGCAAAGCAACGAGTCCTTGCCTTGATATCTTAATATCTTAGTATAATAAACTTTAGTATTTTTATATCATAAGATTTTTAAAGGAAACTAAAATTTGCATTTAATATTAGCAGAATCACATAAATAAAAGTGGTTAATATACGTCGAAAGACATCATTAACTTTCATTTTCCAAATATTAAGATGATGTTAAATCAATATAATAAATAGATACTATGCATGGAACCAAGTCCTAAGTCAAGTCAGTCTTCATCAACTTCACAAACTGACTGAAATATATATCACAGACTCGGTTCTTTTTCCCAACTTGATAAGCACAAATACAAAATATCTCATGACTGGGATAAAATCTCATGTTGATAAGCCAAAGAACTAAATTAAAACAATGTAATATCCACGCATAAAAAAGGTATTTAAACCATAAAAATAGCATAGGTTATAATGTTATTCCTCTCTATTTATATCAATTTTCCTTTTCTATTATACCAATTTGCCTTCACTATTATACCAATTTGCCTTCACTCATTTGAATAGCTCATCAAATCATGATTATCAATTTTCATTCTCTATTTACACTATTTGTCTTTCACTCTCCACACATTTAGATAATTCATCAAACCATGATAATAATTGATATGGATAATTCATGAAACCATAATAATGATTGATAGTGTAGAAAATTATAATAATATACACCGAAGTGAACCTTGAAACACTGAAGGAGATTTTGAATGGAAAAATTAAAAAAGACAACATGAAGTTTCAACTTTGAATAAAGAAAGTAGAAGTGGGATTGCGTTATGATCATGATGTTGGACACACCTAC